>JAUPTC010001436.1:0-25000 GCA_030762895.1 Sophora flavescens
TCTGGGTCAGAATTAGGGTTTAGGGTTTGAAATGGGTTTTAGGTTAAAAATAGGGTTAGAATTTGGGTTTTGCGTTAAAATTAGGGTTACAGGTCAAAATTAGGTTTTTGGGTCAAATTTTGGGTTTAGGGTCAAAATTAGCGTTTAGGGTTTGAATTAGGGTTTTGAGTTAAAAATAAGGTTTTTGGTCAAAATAGGGTTAGAATAGGGTTTTGGGTCAAAACTTGGATTTTGGGTCAAAATTAGGGTTTAGGGTTTGAATTAAGGTTTTGAGTTAAAAGGGTTTTGGGTCAAAAATAAGATTAGAATTAGGGTTTTTGGTCAAAAATAGGGTTCAGGGTTAAATTAGGGTTTTGGGTCAAAATTAGGGTTTTTGGTACAAATCAGGGTTTAGGGTTTGAATTAAGGTTTTGAGTTAAAAATAGGTTTTTGGGTCAAAAATCGGGCTTAAGGTTAGAATTTGGGATAGAATTAGGATTTTGGGTAAAATTAGGGTTTATGGTCAAAATTAGGGTTCGGGGTCAAATTTACGGTTTATGGTCAAAATTAGGGTTTAGGTTTTGAAATAGGGTTTTGGGTCAAAATTAGGGTTAGAATTAGGGTTTTAGTTAAAAATTTGGGTTAGAATTAGGGTTTTAGTCAAAATTTGAGTTAAAAATAGTTTTTTGGGTCAGAAATATGGTTAGAATTAGGGTTTTGGATTAAAAATAAGGGTTAGAATTAGGGTTTTGGGTCAAAATCAGGGCTTTGGGTCAAAATAAGGGTTTTGGGTTACAATTAGGGTTTTGGGTTAAAGTTAGTGTTCAGGATCAAATTTAGGGTTTAGGGTTTGAATTAGGGTTTTGAGTTTAAAATAGGGTTTTGGGTCAAAAATAGGGTTAAAATTCGGGTTTTGGGTTAAAATTTTGGGTTTCAGGTCAAAATTAAGGTTCTGGTTAAATTTAGGATTTAGGGTTTGAATTAGGTTTTGAGTTTAAAATAGGTGTTTGGGTCAAAAATAGGGTTAGAATTAGGGTTTTGGGTTAAAATTAGGGTACTCTGTCAAATTTATGGTTTAGGATCAAAATTAGGGTTTAGGGTTTGGTATGGGTTTTGAGTTTAAGATAGGGTTTTGGGTCAAAATAGGGTTAAAATTAGGGTTTTGGGTCCATACTTGGGTTTTGGGTCAAAATTAGGGTTTTGGGCCAAAATTAGGGTTTAGGGTTTGAATTAGGGTTAGAATTAGGCTTTTGGGTAAAATTAGGGTTTTGGGTCAAAATCACGGTTCTGAGTCACATTTAGGGTCCAAATTAGGGTTTAGGGTTTGAATTAGGTTTGAGTTTAAAATAGGGTTTTGGGTCAAAAAGAGGGTTAGAATTAGGGTTTTGGGTTAAAATTAGGGTTTTGAGTTAAAATTAGGGTTCCGGGTCAAATTTAGGGTTTTGGATCAAAATTAGGGTTTAGGGTTTGAATTAGGTTTTTTGAGTTAAAAATAGGTTTTTGGGTCAAAAATAGGTTTAGAATCAGGGTTTTGGGTTAAAATTAGGGTTCTGGGTCAAAATTAGGGCTTTGGGTTAGAATTAGGGTTTTGGGTAAAATTAGGGTTTCGGGTTTGAAATAGGGTTTTGGGTCAATAATAGGGTTAGAATAAGGATTTTAGGTCAAAATTAGGGCTTTGGGTTAAAAATAGGGTTTTGGGTCAAAATAAGGTTAGAATTAGGGATTTGGGTTAAAATTAGTGTTTAGGATCAAAATTAGGGTTTAGGGTTTGAAATAGGGTTTTGAGTTTAAAATAGGGTTTTGGGTCAAAAATAGCGTTAAAATTAGGGTGTTGGGTTAAAATATAGGGTTTCGTGTCAAACTTAGGGTTCTGGGTCATATTTAGGGTTTAGGGTTTGAAATAGGGGTTTGGGTCAAAAATAGGGTTAGAATTTGGGTTTTGGGTTAAAATTAGGGTTACATGTCAAAATTAGGTTTTTGGGTCAAATTTTGGGTTTAGGGTCAAAATTAGCGTTTAGGGTTTGAATTAGGGTTTTGAGTTAAAAATAAGGTTTTTGGTCAAAATAGGGTTAGAATTAGGGTTTTGGGTCAAAATTAGGGTTTATGGTTTGAATTAAGGTTTTGAGTTAAAAGGGTTTTGGGTCAAAAATAAGGTTAGAATTAGGGTTTTGGGTCAAAATTAGGGCTCTGGGTTAAAATTAGGTTTTGGGTAAAAATTAGGGTTTTTGGTACAAATCAGGGTTTAGGGTTTGAATTAGGTTGAGTTAAAATATGGGTTAGAATTAGGGTTTTGGGTAAAATTAGGGTTTCGGGTCAAAATTAGGGTTCGGGGTAAAATTTAGGGTTTAGGGTCAAAATTAGGGTTTAGGTTTTGAAATAGGGTTTTGGGTCAAAATTAGGGTTAGAATTAGGGTATTAGGTCAAAATTAGGGCTTTGGGATAAAATTAGGGTTTTGGGTCAAACATAGGATTTAGGGTTTGAATTAGGGGTTTGAGTTAAAAATAGGAATTTGGGTCAAAAATAGTGTTAGAATTAGGGTTTTGGGTCAAAATTAGGGCTTGGGGTTAAAATTAGGGTTTTGGTTTAAAATTAGGATTTCAGATCAAAATTAGCGTTCTGGGTCAAAATTAGGCTTTTGGGTAAAATTAGGGTTTCGGGTCAGAATTAGGGTTCTGGGTCAAATTTAGGGTTTAGGGTCCAAATTAGGGTTTAGGGTTTGAATTAAGTTTTAAGTTTAAAATAGGGTTTTAGGTCAAAAATAGGGTTAGAAATAGGTTTTTGGGGGTTAAAATTAGGGTATTGGTTCAAAATTAGGGTTCTGGGTCAGATTCTGGGTTTAGGGTCAAAATTTGGGTTTAGGGTTTGAAATAGGGTTTTGAGTTTAAAATAGGGTTTTGTGTCAAAATTAGGGCTTTGGGTTACAATTAGGGTTTTGGGTTAAAATTAGTGTTTAGGATCAAAATTAGGGTTTAGGGTTTGAATTTGGGTTTTGAGTATAAAATAGGGTTTTGGGTCAAAAATAGGGTTAAAATTAGGGTTTTGGGTCACAATTAGGGTTTAGGGTTTGAATTAGGGTTATAATTATGTTTTTGGGTAAAATTAGGGTTTCGGGTTCAAATTAGGGTTCTGGGTCAAATTTAGGGTTTAGGGTTTGTAATATGATTTTGAGTTTAAAATAGAGTTTTGAGTCAAAATTAGTGTTAGAATTAGGGTTTTAGGTCAAAATTAGGGCTCTGTGTTAAAATTAGGGTTTTGGTTCAAACATAGTGTTTAGGGTTTGAATTAGGGTTTTGAGTTAAAAATAGGTTTTTGGGTCAGAAATAGGGTTAGAATTAGGGTTTTTGGTCAAAATTAGGGCTTTGGGTTAAAATTTGGGTTGTGGTTTAAAATTAGGGTTTCGGGTCAAAATTAGGGTTCTGGGTCAAATTTAGGATTTAGGGTTTGAATTAGGTTTTGAGTTTAAAATAGGGTTTTGGTTCAAAAATAGGGTTAGAATTAGGGTTTTGGGTAAAAATTAGGGTAATGGGTCAAATTTATGGTTTAGGATCAAAATTAGGGTTTAGGGTTTGAACTAGGGTTTTGAGTTTAAGATAGGGTTTTGGGTCAAAATAGGGTTAGAATTAGGGTTTTGGGTCCAAACTTGGGTTTTGGGTCAAAATTAGGGTTTAGGGTTTGAATTAGGGTTAGAATTAGGCTTTTGGGTAAAATTAGGGTTTTGGGTCAAAATCACGGTTCTGGGTCAAATTTAGGGTCCAAATTAGGGTTTAGGGTTTGAATTAGGTTGAGTTTAAAATAGAGTTTTGGGTCAAAAATAGGGTTAGAATTAGGGTTTTGGGTTAAAATTAGGGTAATGGGTCAAATTTATGGTTTAGGATCAAAATTAGGGTTTAGGGTTTGAACTAGGGTTTTGAGTTTAAGATAGGGTTTTGGGTCAAAATAGGGTTAGAATTAGGGTTTTGGGTCCAAACTTGGGGTTTGGGTCAAAATTAGGGTTTAGGGTTTGAATTAGGGTTACAATTAGGCTTTTGGGTAAAATTAGGGTTTTGGGTCAAAATCACGGTTCTGGGTCAAATTTAGGGTTCAAATTAGGGTTTAGGGTTTGAATTAGGTTGAGTTTAAAATAGGGTTTTGGGTCAAAAATAGGGTTAGAATTAGGGTTTTGGGTTAAAATTAGGGTTTTGAGTTAAAATTAGGGTTCCGGGTCAAATTTAGGGTTTAGGATCAAAATTACGGTTTAGGGTTTGAATTAGGGTTGAGTTAAAAATAGGTTTAGAATTAGGGCTTAGGGTTAGAATTAGGGTTTTGGGTAAAATTAGGGTTTATGGTTTGAAATAGGGTTTTGGGTCAATAATAGGGTTAGAATAAGGGTTTTAGGTCAAAATTAGGGCTTTGGGTTAAAATTAGGGTTTTGGGTCAAACATAGGGTTTAGGGTTTGAATTAGGGTTTTGAGTTAAAAATAGGTTTTTGTGTCAGAAATAGGGTTAGAATTAGGGTTTCGGGTTAAAATTAGGGTTTAGGGTTTGAATTAGGGTTGAGTTAAAAATAGGATTTTGGGTCAAAAATAGGGTTAGAATTAGGGTTTGGGGTCAAAATTAGGGTTTTGGGTTAAAATTAGGGTTTTGGTTTAAAATTATGGTTTCGGGTCAAAATTAGGGTTCTGGGTCAAATTTAGGGTCTAGGGGTTATAATTAGGCTTTTTGGTAAAATTAGGGTTTCGGGTCAAAATTTGGGTTCTGGGTCAAGTTTAGGGTCCAAATTAGGGTTTTGGATTTGATTTGGTTAAGATTAAAATAGGGTTAGAATTAGGGTTTTGGGTCAAAATTAGGGTTTTGAGTGAAAATTTGGATTTTGGAAAAAATTAGGGTTCTGGGTCAAATTTAGTGTTTAGGATCAAAATTAGGGTTTAGGGTTTGAATTAGGGTTTTGAGTTTAAAATAAGGTTTTGGGTCAAAAATAAGGTTAGAATTAGGGTTTGGGGTTAAAATTTGGGTATTGGGTCAAAATTAGAGTTTAGGGTTTGAATTAAGGTTTTTAGTTACAAATAGGGTTAGAATTAGGGTTTTGGTTTAAAATTAGGGTTTCGTGTCAAAATTAGGGTTCTGGGTCAGATTTAGGGTTTAGGTTTTGAAATAGGGTTTTGAGTTTAAAAATGGGTTTTGGGTCAAAAATAGGGGTAGAATTAGGGGTTTGCGTTAAAATAGGGTTACGGGTCAAAATTAGGTTTTTGGGTCAAATTTTGGGTTTAGGGTCAAATTTAGGGTTTAGGGTTTGAATTAGGGTTTTGAGTTAAAAATAGGATTTTGGGTCAAAAATAATGTTAGTATTAGGGTTTTGGGTCAAAATCAGGGCTTTGGGTTACAATTAGGGTTTTGGGTTAAAAGTAGTGTTTAGGATCAAATTTAGGGATTAGGGTTTGAATTAGGGTTTTGAGTTTAAAATAGGGTTTTGGGTCAAAAATATGGTTAAAATTCGGGTTTTGGGTTAAAATTTTGGGTTTCGGGTCAAAATTAAGGTTCTGGGTCAAAATTAGGGTTTAGGGTTAGAATTTGGTTTTTGGGTAAAATTAGGGTTTCGGGTCAAAATTAGGGATCCGGGTCAAATTTAGGATGTAGGGTTTGAATTAGGTTTTGTGTTTAAAATAGGGTTTTGGGTCAAAAATAGGGTTAGAATTAGGGTTTTGGGTTAAAATTAGGGTACTGGGTCAAATTTCTGGTTTAGGATCAAAATTAGGGTTTAGGGTTTTAATTAGGGTTTTGAGTTTAAGATAGGGTTTTGGGTCAAAATATGGTTAGAACTACGGTTTTGGGTCCAAACTTGGGTTTTGGGTCAAAATTAGGGTTTTGGGTCAAAATTAGGGTTTAGGGTTTGAATTAGGGTTAGAATTAGGCTTTTGGGTAAAATTAGGGTTTCGGGTCAAAATCACGGTTCTGAGTCAAATTTAGGGTCCAAATCAGGGTTTAGGGTTTGAATTAGGTTTTGAGTTTAAAATAGGGGTTTGGGTCAAAAATAGGGTTAGAATTAGGGTCTTGGGTTAAAATAAGGGATTTGAGTTAAAATTTGGGTTTTGGGAAAAAGTAGGGTTATGGGTCAAATTTAGGGTATAGGATCAAAACTAGGGTTTATGGTTTGAATTAGGGTTTTGAGTTTAAAATATGGTTTTGGGTCAAAAATAAGGTTAGAGTTAGGGTTTGGGGTTAATATTTAGGAATTGGGTCCAAATTAGGATTTTGATTTAAAATTAGGGTTTCGGGTCAAAATTAGGGTTCTGGGTCAGATTTCGGGTTTAGGGTTTGAAATAGGGCTTTGGGTCAAAAATAGGGTTAGAATTAGGGTTTTAGGTTAAAATTAGGGTTACGGGTCAAAATTAGCGTTTAGGGTTTGAATTAGGGTCCTGGGTCAAATTTAAGGTTTAGGATCAAAATTAGGGTTTAAGGTTTGAATTAGGGTTTTGCGTTTAAAATAGGGTTTTGGGTCAAAATAGGGTTAAAATTAGGGTTTTGGGTTAGAATTAGGGTTAGAATTTGGCTTTTGGATAAAATGAGGGTTTCGGGTCAAAATTAGGGTTATGGGTCAAATTTAGGGTTTAGGGTTTGAATTAGGTTTTGAGTTTAAAATAGGGTTTTGGGTAAAAAAATTGGGTTATAATTAGGGTTTTGGGTTAAAATTAGGGTTTTGGGAAAAATTAGGATACTGGGTCAAATTTAAGGTTTAGGATCAAAATTAGGGTTTAGGGTTTGAATTAGGGTTTTGAGTTAAAAATAAGGTTTTTGGTCAAAATAGGGTTAGAATTAGGGTTTTGGGTTAAAACTTGGGTTTTGGGTCAAAATTAGGGTTTAGGGTTTGAATTAAGGTTTTGAGTTAAAAGGGTTTTGGGTCAAAAGTAAGGTTAGAATTAGGGTTTTGGGTCAAAATTTGGGCTCTGGGTTAAAATTAGGGTTTTGGGTCAAAATTAGGGTTTTTGGTACAAATTAGGGTTTAGGGTTTGAAATAGGGTTTTGAGTTTATAATAGGTTTTTGGGTCAAAAATAGGGATTAAGGTTAGAATTTGGGTTAGAATTAGTATTTTGGGTAAAATTAGGGTTTCTGGTCAAAATTATGGTTCGGGGTCAAATTTAGGGTTTAGGTTTTGAAACTGTGTTTTGGGTTAAAATTAGGGTTAGAATTAGGGTTTTAGGTCAAAATTAGGGCTTTGTGATAAAATCAGGGTTTTGGGTCAAACATAGGATTTAGGGTTTGAATTAGGTTTTTGAGTTAAAAATAGGTTTTGGGGTCAGATATAGGGTTAGAATTAGGGTTTTGGATCAAAAATAAGGTTAGAATTAGGGTTTTGGTTTAAAATTAGGGTTTTGGGTCAAAATTAGGGGTTCCAGGTCAGATTCAGGGTTTAGGGTCAAAATTTGGATTTAGGGTTTGAAATAGGGTTTTGAGTTTAAAATAGGGTTTTGGGTCAAAATAGGGTTAAAATTAGGGTTTTAGGTTAGAATTAGGGTTAGAACTAGGCTTTTGGATAAAATGAGGGTTTCGGGTCAAAATTAGGGTTATGGGTCAAATTTAGGGTTTAGGGTTTGAATTAGGTTTTGAGTTTAAAATAAGGTTTTGGGTCAAAATAGGGTTATAATTAGGGTTTTGGGTTAAAATTAGGGTTTTGGTAAAAATTAGGTCTTGGGTCAAATTTAAGGTTTAGGATCAAAATTAGGGTTTATGGTTTGAATTTGGGTTTTGCGTTTAAAATAGTGTTTTGGGTCAAAAATATGGTTAGAATTAGGGTTTGGGGTTAAAATTTGGGTATTGGGTCCAAATTAGGTTTTGGCTCAAAATTAGTGTTTAAGGTTTCAATTAAGGTTTTGAGTTAAAAATAAGGTTTTGGGTCAAAAATAAGGTTAGAATTAGGGTTTTGGTTTAAAATTAGGGTTTTGGGTCAAAATTAGGGCTATGGGAAAGATTTATGGTTTAGGGTCAAAAATAAGGTTTAGGGTTTGAAATAGGGTTTTGAGTTAAAAATAGGTTTTGGGTCGAAATAGGGTTAGAATTAGGGTTTTGGATCAAAAATAAGGTTAGAATTAGGGTTTTGGTTTAAAATTAGGGTTTTTGGTCAAAATTAGGGGTTGGGTCGATTCGGGGTTTAGGGTCAAAATTAGGATTTAGGGTTTGAAATATGGTTTTGAGTTTAAAATAGGGTTTTGGGTAAAAAAAGGGTTAAAATTAGGGTTTTAGGTTAGAATTAGGCTTTTGGATAAAATGAGGGTTTTGGTCAAAATTAGGGTTATGGGTAAAATTTAGGGTTTAGGGTTTCAATTAGGTTTTGAGTTTAAAATAAGGTTTTGGGTCAAAAATAGGGTTAGAATTAGGGTTTTGGGTTAAAATTAGGGTACTCGGTCAAATTTATGGTTTAGGATCAAAATTAGGGTTATGGGTCAAATTTAGGGTTTAGGGTTTGAATTAGGTTTTGAGTTTAAAATAGGGTTTTGGGTAAAAAAAATTGGGTTATAATTAGGGTTTTGGGTTAAAATTAGGGTTTTGGGAAAAATTAGGATCTTGGGTCAAATTTAAGGTTTAGGATCAAAATTAGGGTTTAGGGTTTGAATTAGGGTTTTGAGTTAAAAATAAGGTTTTTGGTCAAAATAGGGTTAGAATTAGGGTTTTGGGGTAAAACTTGGGTTTTGGGTCAAAATTAGGGTTTAGGGTTTGAATTAAGGTTTTGAGTTAAAAGGGTTTTGGGTCAAAAATAAGGTTAGAATTAGGGTTTTGGGTCAAAATTAGGGCTCTGGGTTAAAATTAGGGTTTTGGGTCAAAATTAGGGTTTTGGTACAAATTAGGGTTTAGGGTTTGAATTAGGGTTTTGCGTTTATAATAGGATTTTGTTTAAAAAATAGGGCTTAAGGTTAGAATTTGGGTTAGAATTAGTATTTTGGGTAAAATTAGGGTTTCTGGTCAAAATTATGGTTCGGGGTCAAATTTAGGGTTTAGGTTTTGAAACTGGGTTTTGGGTCAAAATTTGGGTTAGAATTAGGGTTTTAGGTCAAAATTAGGGCTTTGTGATAAAATTAGGGTTTTGGGTCAAACATAGGATTTAGGGTTTGAATTAGGTTTTTGAGTTAAAAATAGGTTTTGGGGTCAGAAATAGGGTTAGAATTAGGGTTTTGGATCAAAAATAAGGTTAGAATTAGGGTTTTGGTTTAAAATTAGGGTTTTGGATCAAAATTAGGGTTCTGGGTCAGATTCAGGGTTTAGGGTCAAAATTAGGATTTAGGGTTTGAAACAGGGTTTTGAGTTTAAAATAGGGTTTTGGGTCAAAATAGGGTTAAAATTAGGGTTTTAGGTTAGAATTAGGGTTAGAATTAGGCTTTTGGATAAAATGAGGGTTTCGGGTCAAATTTAGGGTTTAGGGTTTGAATTAGGTTTTGAGTTTAAAATAAGGTTTTGGGTCAAAATAGGGTTATAATTAGGGTTTTGGGTTAAAATTAGGGTTTTGGTAAAAATTTAGTCTTGGGTCAAATTTAAGGTTTAGGATCAAAATTAGGGTTTATGGTTTGAATTTGGGTTTTGCGTTTAAAATAGTGTTTTGGGTCAAAAATATGGTTAGAATTAGGGTTTGGGGTTAAAATTTGGGTATTGGGTCCAAATTAGGGTTTTGGCTCAAAATTAGTGTTTAAGGTTTCAATTAAGGTTGTTGAGTTAAAAATAAGGTTTTGGGTCAAAAATAAGGTTAGAATTAGGGTTTTGGTTTAAAATTAGGGTTTTGGGTCAAAATTAGGGTTATGGGTAAGATTTATGGTTTAGGGTCAAAATTAAGGTTTAGGGTTTGAAATAGGGTTTTGAAATAGGGTTTTGAAATTAGGGTTATAGGTTTTTGGGTCAGAATTAGGGTTTTGGATCAAAAATAAGGTTAGAATTAGGGTTTTGGTTTAAAATTAGGGTTTTGGGTCAAAATTAGGGTTCTGGGTCAGATTCAGGGTTTAGGGTCAAAATTAGGATTTAGGGTTTGAAATATGGTTTTGAGTTTAAAATAGGGTTTTGGGTCAAAATAGGGTTAAAATTAGGGTTTTAGGATAGAATTAGGCTTTTGGATAAAATGAGGGTTTCGGGTCAAAATTAGGGTTATGGGTAAAATTTAGGGTTTAGTGTTTGAATTAGGTTTTGAGTTTAAAATAAGTTTTTGGATCAAAAATAGGGTTATAATTAGGGTTTTAGGTTAAAATTAGGCTTTTGGTAAAAATTAGGGTATTGGGTCAAATTTAAGGTTTAGGATCAAAATTAGGGTTTATGGTTTGAATTAGGGTTTTGCGTTTAAAATAGGGGTTTGGGTCAAAAATAAGGTTAGAATTAGGGTTTGGGGTTAAAATTTGGGTATTGGGTCCAAATTAGGGTTTTGGATCAAAATTAGAGATTAGGATTTGAATTAAGGTTTTAAGTTAAAAATAGGGTTAGAATTAGGGTTTTGGTTTAAAATTAGGGTTTAGATTCAAAATTAGGGTTTGGGAAGAATTAGGGTTTTGAGCTAAAAATAGGGTTTTGGTCAAAATAGGATTAGAATTAGGGTTTTGGGTTAAAATTAGTGTTTAGGATCAAAATTAGGGTTTGGGTTTGAATTAGGGTTTTGGGTCAAAATAGTAAAATTAGGGTGTGGGTTAAAATGGGTTTGTGCAAAATTAGGGTTGGTTATATTAGGTTTTGTGTTAAAATTAGGGTTTTGGGAAAAATTAGGGTTCGAATTTAGGGTTTCGGATCAAAACTAGGGTTTATGGTTTGAATTAGGGTGGGTTTAAAATGGGGTTTTGGGTCAAAAATAAGGTTAGAGTTATGGTTTGGGGTTAAAATTTGGGTATTGTGTCCAAATTATGGTTTTGGTTTAAAATTAGGGTGTCGGTCAAAATCGGGGTTCGGGTGGACTTAGGGTTTAGGGTTTGAAATGGGTTTTGGGATAAAAATAGGGTTAGAATTTGGGTTTTGCGTTAAAATTAGGGTTACAGGTCAAAATTAGGTTTTTGGGTCAAATTTTGGGTTTAGGGTCAAAATTAGCGTTTAGGGTTTGAATTAGGGTTTTGAGTTAAAAATAAGGTTTTTGGTCAAAATAGGGTTAGAATAGGGTTTTGGGTCAAAACTTGGATTTTGGGTCAAAATTAGGGTTTAGGGTTTGAATTAAGGTTTTGAGTTAAAAGGGTTTTGGGTAAAAAATAAGGTTAGAATTAGGGTTTTTGGTCAAAAATAGGGTTCAGGGTTAAAATTAGGGTTTTGGGTCAAAATTAGGGTTTTTGGTACAAATTAGGGTTTAGGGTTTGAATTAAGGTTTTGAGTTAAAAATAGGTTTTTGGGTCAAAAATCGGGCTTAAGGTTAGAATTTGGGATAGAATTAGGATTTTGGGTAAAATTAGGGTTTCGGGTCAAAATTAGGGTTCGGGGTCAAATTTACGGTTTATGGTCAAAATTAGGGTTTAGGTTTTGAAATAGGGTTTTGGGTCAAAATTAGGGTTAGAATTAGGGTTTTAGGTCAAACTTAGGGCTTTGTGATAAAATTAGGGTTTTGGGTCAAACATAGGATTTAAGGTTTGAATTAGGTTTTTGAGTTAAAAATAGTTTTTTGGGTCAGAAATAGGGTCAGAATTAGGGTTTTGGATTAAAAATAAGGGTTAGAATTAGGGTTTTGGGTCAAAATCAGGGCTTTGGGTCAAAATCAGGGATTTGGGTTACAATTAGGGTTTTGGGTTAAAATTAGTGTTCAGGATCAAATTTAGGGTTTAGGGTTTGAATTAGGGTTTTGAGTTTAAAATAGGGTTTTGGGTCAAAAATAGGGTTAAAATTCGGGTTTTGGGTTAAAATTTTGGGTTTCGGGTCAAAATTAAGGTTCTGGTCAAATTTAGGATTTAGGGTTTGAATTAGGTTTTGAGTTTAAAATAGGTGTTTGGGTCTAAAATAGGGTTAGAATTAGGGTTTTGGGTTAAAATTAGGGTACTCTGTCAAATTTATGGTTTAGGATTAAAATTAGGGTTTAGGGTTTGGTATGGGTTTTGAGTTTAAGATAGGGTTTTGGGTCAAAATAGGGTTAAAATTAGGGTTTAGGGTTTGAATTAGGGTTAGAATTAGGCTTTTGGGTAAAATTAGGGTTTTGGGTCAAAATCACGGTTCTGAGTCACATTTAGGGTCCAAATTAGGGTTTAGGGTTTGAATTAGGTTTGAGTTTAAAATAGAGTTTTGGGTCAAAAAGAGGGTTAGAATTAGGGTTTTGGGTTAAAATTAGGGTTTTGAGTTAAAATTAGGGTTCGGGTCAAATTTAGGGTTTAGGATCAAAATTAGGGTTTAGGGTTTGAATTAGGGTTTTTGAGTTAAAAATAGGTTTAGAATCAGGGTTTTGGGTTAAAATTAGGGTTCTGGGTCAAAATTAGGGCTTAGGGTTAGAATTAGGGTTTTGGGTAAAATTAGGGTTTCGGGTTTGAAATAGGGTTTTGGGTCAATAATAGGGTTAGAATAAGGATTTTAGGTCAAAATTAGGGCTTTGAGTTAAAATTAGGGTTTTGGGTCAAACATAGGGTTTAGGGTTTGAATTAGGGTTTTGAGTTAAAAATAGGTTTTTGGGTCAAATAAGGTTAGAATTAGGGTTTCGGGTTAAAATTAGGGTTTAGGGTCAAAATTAGGGTTTAGGGTTTGAATTAGGGTTTTGAGTTAAAAATAGGATTTTGGGTCAAAAATAGGGTTAGAATTAGGGTTTGGGGTCAAAATTAGGGCTTTGGGTTAAAATTAGGGTTTTGGGTTAAAATTAGGGTTTTGGTTTAAAATTAGGGTTTCGGGTCAAAATTAGGGTTCTGGGTCAAATTTAGGGTTTAGGGGTTAGAATTAGGCATTTTGGTAAAATTAGGGTTTCGGGTCAAAATTTGGGTTCTGGGCCAAGTTTAGGGTCCAAATTAGGGTTTAGGATTTGATATGGTTGAGTTTAAATAGGGTTAGAATTAGGGTTTTGGGTTAAAATTAGGGTTTTGAGTGAAAATTAGGGTTTTGGAAAAAATTAGGATTCTGGCTCAAATTTGGTGTTTAGGATCAAAATTAGGATTTAGGATTTGAATTAGGGTTTTGAGCTTAAAATAAGGTTTTGTGTCAAAAATAAGGTTAGAATTAGGGCTTGGGGTTAAAATTTGGGTATTGGGTCAAAATTAGAGTTTAGGGTTTGAATTAAGGTTTTGAGTTACAAATAGGGTTAGAATTAGGGTTTTGGTTTAAAATTAGGGTTTCGTGTCAAAATTAGGGTTCAGGGTCAGATTTAGGTTGAGGGTTTGAAATAGGGTTTTGAGTTTAAAAAGGGGATTTGGGTCAAAAATAGGGGTAGAATTAGGGGTTTGCGTTAAAATAGGGTTACGGGTCAAAATTAGGTTTTTGTGTCAAATTTTGGGTTTAGGGTCAAAATTAGGGTTTAGGGTTTGAATTAGGGTTTTGAGTTAAAAATTGGATTTTGGGTCAAAAATAGGGTTAGAATTAGGGTTTTGGGTCAAAATTATGGCTTTGGGTTAAAATTAGGGTTTTGGGTTAAAATTAGGGTTTCGGGTCAAAATTAGGGTTCTGGGTCAATTTTAGGGTTTAGGGGTTAGAATTAGGCTTTTTGGTAAAATTAGGGTTTTGGGTCAAAATTTGGGTTCTGGGACAAGTTTAGGGTCCAAATTAGGGTTTTGGATTTGATTTGGTTGAGTTTAAAATAGGGTTAGAATTAGGGTTTAGGGTTAAAATTAGGGTTTTGAGTGAAAATTAGGGTTTTGGAAAAAATTAGGGTTCTGGGTCAAATTTAGTGTTTAGGATCAAAATTTGGGTTTAAAGTTTGAATTAGGGTTTTGAGTTTAAAATAGGGTTTTGGGTCAAAAATAAGGTTAGAATTAGGGTTTGGGGTTAAAATTTGGGTATTGGGTCAAAATTAGAGTTTAGAGTTTGAATTAAGGTTTCGAGTTACAAATAGGGTTAGAATTAGGTTTTGGTTTAAAATTAGGGTTTCGTGTCAAAATTAGGGTTCTGGGTCAGATTTAGGGTTGAGGGTTTGAAATAGGGTTTTGAGTTTAAAAAAGGGTTTTGGGTCAAAAATAGTGTTAGAATTAGGGATTTGCGTTAAAATAGGGTTACGGGTCAAAATTAGGTTTTTGGGTCAAATTTTGGTTTAGGGTCAAAATTAGGGTTTAGGGTTTGAATTAGGGTTTTGAGTTAAAAATAGGGTTTTGGGTCAAAAATAGGGTTAGAATTAGGGGTTTGTGTTAAAATTAGGGTTACAGGTCAAAATTAGGGTTTTGGGTCAAAATTAGGGTTTAGGGTTTGAAATAGGGTTTTGAGTTTAAAATAGGGTTTTGGGTCAAAAATAGGGTTAGAATTACGGTTTTGGGTCAAAATTAGGGCTTTGGGTTACAATTAGGGTTTTGGGTTAAAATTAGTGTTTAGGATCAAAATTAGGGTTTAGGGTT
Source organism: Sophora flavescens (assembly GCA_030762895.1). Lineage (NCBI taxonomy): Eukaryota > Viridiplantae > Streptophyta > Magnoliopsida > Fabales > Fabaceae > Sophora > Sophora flavescens. Next base: position 14,408 of record JAUPTC010001436.1, read on the forward strand.
TGAATTAGGGTTTTGAGTTTAAGATAGGGTTTTGGGTCAAAAATATCATTAAAATTAGGGTTTTGGGTCAAAATTTTGGTTTTGGGTCCAAATTAGGGCTTGAATTTGGTTTAAAACTAGGGTTTCGGATCAAAATTAGTGTTCTGGGCCAAATTTAGGGTTTAGTTTCAAAATTAGGGTTTGAATTAGGGCTTTATGTTAAAAATAGGGTTTTGGGTCAAAAATAAGGTTAGAATTAGGGTTTTGGGTTAAAATTTAGGGTTTCGGGTAAAAATTAGGGTTTTGGGTTAAAATTAGGGTTTAGGGTTAGAATTAGGCTTTTGGGTAAAATTAGGGTTTCGGGTCTAAATTAGGGTTCTGGGTTAAATTAAGGGTCCAAATTAGGGTTTAGGGTTTGAATTAGGTTGACTTTAAAATAGGGTTTTTTGTCAAAAATAGGGTTAGAAATAGGGTCTTGGGTTAAAATTAGGGATTTGAGTTAAAATTTGGGTTTTGGGAAAAATTAGGGTTCTGGGTCAAATTTAGGGTTTAGGATCAAAACTAGGGTTTATGGTTTGAATTAGGGTTTTGAGTTTAAAATAGGGTTTTGGTTCAAAAATAAGGTTAGAGTTAGGGTTTGGGGTTAAAATTTGGGAATTGGGTCCAAATTTGGGTTTTGGTTTAAAGTTAGGGTTTCGGGTCAAAATTAGGGTTCTGGGTCAGACTTAGGGTTTAGGGTTTGAAATAGGGTTTTGGGTCAAAAATAGGGTTAGATTAGGGTTTTGCGTTAAAATTAGGGTTACGGGTCAAAATTAGCGTTTAGGGTTTGAATTAGGGTGCTGGGTCAAATTTAAGGTTTAGGATCTAAATTAGGGTTTAGGGTTTGAATTAGGGTTTTGCGTTTAAAATAGGGTTTTGGGTCAAAATAGTGTTAAAATTAGGGTTTTGGGTTAGAATTAGGCTTTTGGATAAAATGAGGGTTTCGGGTCAAAATTAGGGTTCTGGGTCAGAAATAGGGGTAGAATTAGGTTTTGAGTTTAAAATAGGGTTTTGGGTCAAAAATAGGGTGATAATTAGGGTTTTGGGTTAAAATTAGGGTTTTGGGAAAAATTAGGGTACTGGGTCAAATTTAAGGTTTGGGATCAAAATTAGGGTTTAGGGTTTGAATTAGGGTTTTCCGTTTAAAATAGGGTTTTGGGTCAAAAATAAGGTTAGAATTAGGGTTTGGGGTTAAAATTTGGGTATTGGGTCCAAATTAGGGTTTTGGATCAAAATTAGATATTAGGGTTTGAATTAAGGTTTTAAGTTAAAAATAGGGTTAGAATTAGGGTTTTGGTTTAAAATTAGGGTTTAGGGTTTGAATTAGGGTTTTGAGCTAAAAATAGGGTTTTGGGTCAAAATAGGGTTAGAATTAGGGTTTTGGGTTAAAATTAGTGTTTATGATCAAAATTAAGGTCTAGGGTTTAGGGTTTGAATTAGGGTTTTGTGTTTAAAATAGGGTTTTGGGTCAAAAATAGAATTAAAATTAGGGTGTTGGGTTAAAATATAGGGTTCTGGGTCAAATTTAGGGTCCAAATTAGGTTTAAATAGTGTTTTGGTTCAAAAATAGGGTTAGAATTATGGTCTTGGGTTAAAATTAGGGTTGTGTTAAAATTAGGGTTTTGGGAAAAATTAGAGTTTCGGGTCAAATTTAGGGTTTGAGATCAAAACTAGGGTTTATGGTTTGAATTAGGGTTGAGTTTAAAATAGGGTTTTGGGTCAAAAATAAGGTTAGAGTTAGGGTTTGGGTATTGTGTCCAAATTATGGTTTTGGTTTAAAATTAGGGTTTCGGGTCAAAATTAGGGTTCTGGGTCAGATTTAGGGTTTAGGGTTTGAAATAGGGTTTTGGGTCAAAAATAGGGTTAGAATTTGGGTTTTGCGTTAAAATTAGGGTTCTGAGTCAAAATTAGGTTTTTGGGTCAAATTTTGGGTTTAGGGTCAAAATTAGCGTTTAGGGTTTGAATTAGGGTTTTGAGTTAAAAATAAGGTTTTGGTCAAAATAGGGTTAGAATTAGGGTTTTGGGTCAAAACTTGGGTTTTGGGTCAAAATTAGGGTTTAGGGTTTGAATTAAGGTTTTGAGTTAAAAGGGTTTTTTGGGTCAAAAATAAGGGTAGAATTAGGGTTTGGGGTTAAAATTAGGGCTCTGGGTTAAAATTAGGGTTTTGGGTCAAAATTAGGGTTTTTGGTACAAATTAGGGTTTAGGCTTTGAATTAGGGTTTTGAGTTAAAAATAGGTTTTTGGGTCAAAAATAGGGCCTAAGGTTAGAATTTGGGTTAGATTTAGGGTTTTGGGTAAAATTAGGGTTTAGGGACAAAATTAGGATTCGGGGTCAAAATTAGGGTTTATTGGGTTTTTTTAAGAGGGTTTTGGATCAAAATTAGGGTTAGAATTAGGGTTTTAGGTCAAAATTAGGGCTTTGGGATAAAATTAGGGTTTTGGGTCAAACATAGGATGGGTTTGAATTAGGTTTTTGAGTTAAAAATAGGTTTTTGGGTCAGAAATAGGGTTAGAATTAGGGTTTCAGGTCAAAATTAGGGCTTTGGGTTAAAATTAGGGTTTTGGTTTAAAATTAGGATTTCGGGTCAAAATTAGGGTTTGGGTCAAAATTTGGCTTTTGGGTAAAATTAGGGTTTCGGGTCAGAATTAGGGTTCTGGGTCAAATTTAGGGTTTAGGATCCAAATTTTGGTTTAGGGTTCGAATTAAGTTTTGAGTTTAAAATAGGGTTTTGGGTCAAAAATAGGGTTAGAAATAAGTTTTTGGGTTAAAATTAGGGTATTGGGTCAAAATTAGGGTTCTGGGTCAGATTCAGGGTTTAGGGTCAAAATTTGGGTTTAGGGTTTGAAATAGGGTTTTGAGTTTAAAATAGGGTTTTGGGTCAAAATTAGGGCTTTGGGTTACAATTAGGGTTTTGGGTTAAAATTAGTGTTTAGGACAAGGTTTATGGTTTGAATTAGGGTTGAGTATAAAATAGGGCTTTGGGTCAAAAATAGGGTTAAAATTAGGGTTTTGGGTTAAAATTTATGGTTTCGGGTGAAAATTAGGGTTTTGGGTGACAATTAGGGTTTAGGGTTTGAATTAGGGTTATAATTATATTTTTGGGTAAAATTAGGGTTTCGGGTCAAAATTAGGGTTCTGGGTCAAATTTAGGGTTTAGGGTCAAATTTAGGGTTTAGGGTTTGTAATATGGTTGAGTTTAAAATAGGGTTTTGGGTCAAAATTAGTGTTAGAATTAGGGTTTTAGGTCAAAATTATGGCTCTGTGTTAAAATTAGGATTTTGGTTAAAACATAGGGTTCAGGGTTTGAATTAGGGTTTTGAGTTAAAAATAGGTTTTTGGGTCAGAAATAGTGTCAGAATTAGGTTTTGGGTCAAAATTATGGCTTTGGGTTAAAATTTGGGTTGTGGTTTAAAATTAGGGTTTCGTGTCAAAATTAGGGGTTTGGGTCAAATTTAGGGTTTAGGGTTTGAAATAGGGGTTTGAGTTTAAAATACGGTTTTGGGTCAAAAATACGGTTAGAATTAGGGTTTTGGGTCAAAATTTGTGTTTTGGGTTAAAATTAGGGTTTTCGGTCAAAATTTTGGTTTTGGGTCCAAATTAGGGTTTTGAGTTTGAATTTGGGTTTTGGGTTAAAACTAGGGTTTCGGATCAAAATCAGGGTTTTGGATCAAATTTAGGGTTTAGTTTCAAAATTTGGGTTTGAATTAGGGCTTTGTGTTAAAAAAAAATAGGGTTTTGGGTTAAAATTTAGGGTTTCGTGTCAAAATTAGGGTTCTGGGTCAAAATTATGGTTTAGGGTTTGAATTAGGGTTAGAATTAGGCTTTTGGGTAAAATTAGGGTTTCGGGTCAAAATTACGGTTCTAGGTCAAATTTAGGGTCCAAATTAGGGTTTAGGGTTTGAATTAGGTTTTGAGTTTAAAATAGGGTTTTGGGTCAAAAATAGGGTTAGAATTAGTGTTTTGGGTTAAAATTAGGGTTTTTAGTTAAAATTAGGGTTCTGGGTCAAATTTAGGGTTTAGGATCAAAATTAGGGTTTAGGGTTTTGAGTTTAAAATATGGTTTGGGTCAAAAAGTAGGTTAGAATTAGGGTTTGGGGTTAAAATTTGGGTATTGGGTCCAAATTAGGGTTTTGTGTCAAAATTAGAGTTTAGGGTTTGAATTAAGGGTTTGAGTTAAAAATAGAGTCTTAGGTCAAAAATAGGGTTAGAATTAGGGTTTTGGTTTATTATTAGTGTTTCTGGTCGTTATTAGGGTTCTGTGCCAGATTTAGGGTTTAGGGTTGGATTTAGGGTTTTGAGTTTAAAATAGGGTTTTGGGTTAAAAATAGGGTTGAATTAGGGTATTCGTTAAAATTAGGGTTACGGGTCAAAATTAGGTTTAGGGTTTGAATTAGGGTTTTGTCTTTAAGAAAGGATTTTGGGTCAAAATAGGGTTGGAGTTAGGGTTTTGGGTTAAAATTTAGGGTTCTGGGTCAAAATTAGGCTTTTGGGTAAACTTAGGGTTTCAGGTCAAAATTAGGGGTTTGGGTCAAATTTAGGGTTTAGGGTCCAAATTAGGGTTTATGGGTTTGAATTAGGTTTAGAGTTTAAAATAGGTTTTGGGTAAAAAATAGGGTTAGAATTTGGGTTTTGAGTCAAAAATAGGGTATTGGGTCCAAATTAGGGGTTTGGTTCAAAATTAGAGTTTAGGGTTTGAATTAATGTTTTGAGTTAAAAATAGGGTTTTGGATCAAAAATAAGGTTAGAATTAGGGTTTTGGTTTAAAATTAGGGTTTTGGGTCAAAATTTGGGTTCTAGGTCAGATTCAGGGTTTAGGATCAAAATTAGGGTTTAGGTTTTGAAATAGGGTTTTGAGTTTAAAATAGGGTTTTGGGTCAAAAATAGGGTTAGAATTAGGGTTTTGGGTCAAAATCAGGGCTTTGGGTTACAATTATAGTTTTGGGTTAAAATTAGTGTTTATGATCAAATTTAGGGTTTAGGGTTTGAATTAGGGTTTTGAGTTTAAAATAGGGTTTTGGGTCAAAAATAGGGTTTAAATTTGGGTTTTGGGTTAAAATTTTGGGTTTCGGGTCAAAATTAATGTTCTGGGTCAAATTTAGGATTTAGGGTTTGAATTAGGTTGAGTTTAAAATAGGGGTTTGGGTAAAAAATAGGGTTAGTATTAGGGTTTTGGGTTAAAATTAGGGTACTGGGTCAAATTTATGTTTTTGTTTCAAAATTAGGGTTTAGGGTTTGAATTTGGGTTTTGAGTTTAAGATAGGGTTTTGGGTCAAAATAGGGTTAGAATTAGGGTTTTGGGTAAAATTAGGGTTTCGGGTCAAAATCACGGTTCTGAGTCAAATTTAGGGTCCAAATTAGGGTTTAGGGTTTAGGGTTTGAATTAGGTTTTGAGTTTAAAATAGGGTTTTGGGTCAAAATTTGGGTTATTATTAGGGTTTTGGGTTAAAATTAGGGTTTTGACATAAAATTAGGGTTTTGGGTCAAATTTATGGTTTAGGATCAAAATTAGGGTTTAGGGTTTTGAGTTTTAAATAGGGTTTGGGTCAAAATTAAGGTTAGAATTAGGGTTTGGGTTTAAAATTTGGGTATTGTGTCCAAATTAGGGTTTTGTGTCAAAATTAGAGTTTAGGGTTTGAATTAAGGTTTTGAGCTAAAAATAGAGTTTTGGGTCAAAAATAGGGTTAGAATTAGGGTTTTGGTTTAAAATTAGGGTTTCGGGTCGAAATTAGGGTTCTGGGTCAGATTTAGGGTTTAGGGTTTGAAATAGGGGTTTGTGTTTAAAATAGGGTTTTGGGTGAAAAATAGGGTTAGAATTAGGGTATTGCGTTAAAATTAGGGTTACGGGTCAAAATTAGGTTTTTGGGTCCAAATTTGGGGTTTAGGGTCAAAACTTGGGTTTTGGGTCCAAATTTGGGGTTTAGGGTCAAAATTAGGGTTTAGGGTTTGAATTAGGGTTTTGTCTTTAAGAAAGGATTTTGGGTCAAAATAGGGTTGGAGTTAGGGTTTTGGTTTAAAATTAGGGTTTCGGGTCAAAATTTGGGTTCTGGGCCAAGTTTAGGGTCCAAATTAGGGTTTAGGATTTGATATGGTTGAGTTTAAATAGGGTTAGAATTAGGGTTTTGGGTTAAAATTAGGGTTTTGAGTGAAAATTAGGGTTTTGGAAAAAATTAGGATTCTGGCTCAAATTTGGTGTTTAGGATCAAAATTAGGATTTAGGATTTGAATTAGGGTTTTGAGCTTAAAATAAGGTTTTGTGTCAAAAATAAGGTTAGAATTAGGGCTTGGGGTTAAAATTTGGGTATTGGGTCAAAATTAGAGTTTAGGGTTTGAATTAAGGTTTTGAGTTACAAATAGGGTTAGAATTAGGGTTTTGGTTTAAAATTAGGGTTTCGTGTCAAAATTAGGGTTCTGGGTCAGATTTAGGTTGAGGGTTTGAAATAGGGTTTTGAGTTTAAAAAGGGGATTTGGGTCAAAAATAGGGGTAGAATTAGGGGTTTGCGTTAAAATAGGGTTACGGGTCAAAATTAGGTTTTTGTGTCAAATTTTGGGTTTAGGGTCAAAATTAGGGTTTAGGGTTTGAATTAGGGTTTTGAGTTAAAAATTGGATTTTGGGTCAAAAATAGGGTTAGAATTAGGGTTTTGGGTCAAAATTATGGCTTTGGGTTAAAATTAGGGTTTTGGGTTAAAATTAGGGTTTCGGGTCAAAATTAGGGTTCTGGGTCAATTTTAGGGTTTAGGGGTTAGAATTAGGCTTTTTGGTAAAATTAGGGTTTTGGGTCAAAATTTGGGTTCTGGGACAAGTTTAGGGTCCAAATTAGGGTTTTGGATTTGATTTGGTTGAGTTTAAAATAGGGTTAGAATTAGGGTTTAGGGTTAAAATTAGGGTTTTGAGTGAAAATTAGGGTTTTGGAAAAAATTAGGGTTCTGGGTCAAATTTAGTGTTTAGGATCAAAATTTGGGTTTAAAGTTTGAATTAGGGTTTTGAGTTTAAAATAGGGTTTTGGGTCAAAAATAAGGTTAGAATTAGGGTTTGGGGTTAAAATTTGGGTATTGGGTCAAAATTAGAGTTTAGAGTTTGAATTAAGGTTTCGAGTTACAAATAGGGTTAGAATTAGGTTTTGGTTTAAAATTAGGGTTTCGTGTCAAAATTAGGGTTCTGGGTCAGATTTAGGGTTGAGGGTTTGAAATAGGGTTTTGAGTTTAAAAAAGGGTTTTGGGTCAAAAATAGTGTTAGAATTAGGGATTTGCGTTAAAATAGGGTTACGGGTCAAAATTAGGTTTTTGGGTCAAATTTTGGTTTAGGGTCAAAATTAGGGTTTAGGGTTTGAATTAGGGTTTTGAGTTAAAAATAGGGTTTTGGGTCAAAAATAGGGTTAGAATTAGGGGTTTGTGTTAAAATTAGGGTTACAGGTCAAAATTAGGGTTTTGGGTCAAAATTAGGGTTTAGGGTTTGAAATAGGGTTTTGAGTTTAAAATAGGGTTTTGGGTCAAAAATAGGGTTAGAATTACGGTTTTGGGTCAAAATTAGGGCTTTGGGTTACAATTAGGGTTTTGGGTTAAAATTAGTGTTTAGGATCAAAATTAGGGTTTAGGGTTTGAATTAGGGTTTTGAGTTTAAGATAGGGTTTTGGGTCAAAAATATCATTAAAATTAGGGTTTTGGGTCAAAATTTTGGTTTTGGGTCCAAATTAGGGTTTAGGGTTTGAATTTGGTTTAAAACTAGGGTTTCGGATCAAAATTAGTGTTCTGGGTCAAATTTAGGGTTTAGTTTCAAAATTAGGGTTTGAATTAGGGCTTTGTGTTAAAAATAGGGTTTTGGGTCAAAAATAAGGTTAGAATTAGGGTTTTGGGTTAAAATTTAGGGTTTCGGGTAAAAATTAGGGTTTTGGGTTAAAATTAGGGTTTAGGGTTAGAATTAGGCTTTTGGGTAAAATTAGGGTTTCGGGTCTAAATTAGGGTTAGGTTAAATTAAGGGTCCAAATTAGGGTTTAGGGTTTGAATTAGGTTGAGTTTAAAATAGGGTTTTTGTCAAAAATAGGGTTAGAAATAGGGTCTTGGGTTAAAATTAGGGATTTGAGTTAAAATTTGGGTTTTGGGAAAAATTAGGGTTTGGGTCAAATTTAGGGTTTAGGATCAAAACTAGGGTTTATGGTTTGAATTAGGGTTTTGAGTTNAAAATAGGGTTTTGGTTCAAAAATAAGGTTAGAGTTAGGGTTTGGGGTTAAAATTTGGGAATTGGGTCCAAATTTGGGTTTTGGTTTAAAATTAGGGTTTTGGTCAAAATTAGGGTTTGGGTGGACTTAGGGTTTAGGGTTTGAAATAGGGTTTTGGGTCAAAAATAGGGTTAGATTAGGGTTTTGCGTTAAAATTAGGGTTACGGGTAATAATTAGCGTTTAGGGTTTTAATTAGGCTTCTGGTTCAAATTTAAGGTTTAGGATCTAAATTGGGGTTTAGGGTTTGAATTAGGGTTTTTGCGTTTAAAATAGGGTTTTGGGTCAAAATAGTGTTAAAATTAGGGTTTTGGGTTAGAATTAGGCTTTTGGATAAAATGAGGGTTTCGGGTCAAAATTAGGGTTCTGGGTCAGAAATAGGGGTAGAATTAGGTTTTGAGTTTAAAATAGGGTTTTGGGTCAAAAATAGGGTGATAATTAGGGTTTTGGGTTAAAATTAGGGTTTTGGGAAAAATTAGGGTACTGGGTCAAATTTAAGGTTTGGGATCAAAATTAGGGTTTAGGGTTTGAATTAGGGTTTTCCGTTTAAAATAGGGTTTTGGGTCAAAAATAAGGTTAGAATTAGGGTTTGGGGTTAAAATTTGGGTATTGGGTCCAAATTAAGGTTTTGGATCAAAATTAGATATTAGGGTTTGAATTAAGGTTTTAAGTTAAAAATAGGGTTAGAATTAGGGTTTTGGTTTAAAATTAGGGTTTAGGGTTTGAATTAGGGTTTTGAGCTAAAAATAGGGTTTTGGGTCAAAATAGGGTTAGAGTTAGGGTTTTGGGTTAAAATTAGTGTTTATGATCAAAATTAAGGTCTAGGGTTTAGGGTTTGAATTAGGGTTTTGTGTTTAAAATAGGGTTTTGGGTCAAAAATAGAATTAAAATTAGGGTGTTGGGTTAAAATATAGGGTTCTGGGTCAAATTTAGGGTCCAAATTAGGTTTAAATAGTGTTTTGGTTCAAAAATAGGGTTAGAATTATGGTCTTGGGTTAAAATTAGGGTTGTGTTAAAATTAGGGTTTTGGGAAAAATTAGAGTTCTGGGTCAAATTTAGGGTTTCAGATCAAAACTAGGGTTTATGGTTTGAATTAGGGTTGAGTTTAAAATAGGGTTTTGGGTCAAAAATAAGGTTAGAGTTAGGGTTTGGGTATTGTGTCCAAATTATGGTTTTGGTTTAAAATTAGGGTTTCGGGTCAAAATTAGGGTTCTGGGTCAGATTTAGGGTTTAGGGTTTGAAATAGGGTTTTGGGTCAAAATAGGGTTAGAATTTGGGTTTTGCGTTAAAATTAGGGTTACAGGTCAAAATTAGGTTTTTGGGTCAAATTTTGGGTTTAGGGTCAAAATTAGCGTTTAGGGTTTGAATTAGGGTTTTGAGTTAAAAATAAGGTTTTGGTCAAAATAGGGTTAGAATTAGGGTTTTGGGTCAAAACTTGGGTTTTGGGTCAAAATTAGGGTTTAGGGTTTGAATTAAGGTTTTGAGTTAAAAGGGTTTTTTGGGTCAAAAATAAGGGTAGAATTAGGGTTTGGGGTTAAAATTAGGGCTCTGGGTTAAAATTAGGGTTTTGGGTCAAAATTAGGGTTTTTGGTACAAATTAGGGTTTAGGCTTTGAATTAGGGTTTTGAGTTAAAAATAGGTTTTTGGGTCAAAAATAGGGCCTAAGGTTAGAATTTGGGTTAGATTTAGGGTTTTGGGTAAAATTAGGGTTTAGGGACAAAATTAGGATTCGGGGTCAAAATTAGGGTTTAGGTTTTTTTTAATAGGGTTTTGGATCAAAATTAGGGTTAGAATTAGGGTTTTAGGTCAAAATTAGGGCTTTGGGATAAAATTAGGGTTTTGGGTCAAACATAGGATGGGTTTGAATTAGGTTTTTGAGTTAAAAATAGGTTTTTGGGTCAGAAATAGGGTTAGAATTAGGGTTTCAGGTCAAAATTAGGGCTTTGGGTTAAAATTAGGGTTTTGGTTTAAAATTAGGATTTCGGGTCAAAATTAGGGTTTGGGTCAAAATTTGGCTTTTGGGTAAAATTAGGGTTTCGGGTCAGAATTAGGGTTCTGGGTCAAATTTAGGGTTTAGGATCCAAATTTTGGTTTAGGGTTCGAATTAAGTTTTGAGTTTAAAATAGGGTTTTGGGTCAAAAATAGGGTTAGAAATAAGTTTTTGGGTTAAAATTAGGGTATTGGGTCAAAATTAGGGTTCTGGGTCAGATTCAGGGTTTAGGGTCAAAATTTGGGTTTAGGGTTTGAAATAGGGTTTTGAGTTTAAAATAGGGTTTTGGGTCAAAATTAGGGCTTTGGGTTACAATTAGGGTTTTGGGTTAAAATTAGTGTTTAGGACAAGGTTTATGGTTTGAATTAGGGTT
>JAUPTC010001437.1:0-25000 GCA_030762895.1 Sophora flavescens
CTTAATCTTTAAAGGCTTAATCAGTTTCCGTATTATGTTATTATTGAGTATTGAACCTGAATCTATTCTGTGATTAATCTTTCTGAATTAATCTTTCTTATCTTCATCATCCTTCTATTCAAGATTTTATATAAACCCTTCATCGATTTTATATAAACCCTTCTATTCAATTCACCCCTCCCCCTTGAGTCGTTGAAGCCAAAACAACAAATATCTCCATGGATTTTGTGTCTGGACTCCCTAGGACTCCAGCTGGTTTTGATGCTATATGGGCTGTTGTGGATAGATTGACTAAGTCTGCCTATTTCATCCCGATGAACATGGAGTATCCTTTGGAGAACGTAGCCAAGCTGTACATCAAGAAGATAGTTACACTTCATGGTGTACCCTCTAGCATAGTATCAGATAGAGACCCGCAGTTTACCTCTAGGTTCTGGGAGAGTTTGTAGCATGCTTTAAGGACAAAGCTTAGACTTAGTTCAACTTATCACCCACAGAATGATGGGAAGTCTGAGAGGACCATCCAGTCCTTAAAGGACTTGTTGAGGGCTTGTGTGTTAGAACAGTCTGGTAGTTGGGACAAGTTTTTGCTCCAGATCGAGTTCACCTACAACAACAGCTTCCATTCTAGCATTGCGATGGCACCTTATGAGACTATTTATGGGAGGAGATGTAGGACACCTTTGTGTTGCAGTGAACCTAGTGACAGTGTGGTGCTAGGCCCCGAGATTGTCCAGGAAATAACAGAAAAGATCAGGTTGGTTCAGGAAAAGATGAGAGTTGCACAAAGTAGGCAAAAGAGCTATCATGATAAAAGGAGGAAGCGCTCAAATTTCAGGAAGGAGATCATGTATTCTTGAGAGTTACCCCGACGAAGTCACCTACCAAATAGCCTTGCCACCATTCCTGTCAAATCTCCATAATGTTTTCCATGTGTCACAACTCAAAGTATATTCATGACCCTAGTCACGTGATAGTACCCGACGCCATAAAGTTGAAAGAGTCTTAAGTCTCTAAAAAATGTCTGATGTGCATTTCGGTAAGTTTTGATAAGAACTAAACATTGGTTAATGATTTAATTAGCCTTCATATTGGTTGCTAACCTGTCTATCTAGTGTGCATATTCAAACTGTAAGAATCAGCTGTCTTCTCATAAGTGACTACCTTTCTACATAAGAGAAAGTCAACCTGTCTACTGACTAGGATTATTGACTTCTTTCAAGATACATCTTCAACCTGTCTCCCCATAAGTTCTTACGCTTATCTGAGGCTACTCGCTGAAGAATCAAGGACCAAACAAGCTTTTGTTGGTTGTCCCTTCAGAAAGAGACTTGAAGCCTTCTCTCCTACTCAGTATCACGCTTATCAAGAAAAGTCAGAAGTTACTCTCTCAAGCAACCTCATTTATCAGAACCAAAGACCAGTTAAAGAATGCTTCCAACATGCTTTATTCCCTAGTACCTATGGTCCTTATACGAAAAGGGAATTGTACTCAGCAAAGTACAAAAAGCTCTGCACAACTCTGATATGGCTATATCACGATGCATAAAGCCATGATCCTTCATGTTAGAGTACAACCAACGTTCCTATTGCATTAATGACTGCCCAAAACGACTCTATTGCATTTAATGAAGTTCTACTTGAAGCCAACATCTGAGGAAATATCTCTAACGAATCTTAAATGCATGAAGACTATAAATACAGAAGTCATTGAAGATGAAGACATAGAGAATACATATAGCATTAAAGAGCCATTACTCCGCATATTAATATATTCATTCTTTCATTCTGTATTCTTAAATCATTTGAAGTTATTATGCAGACTTTCCTAAACTTTACATTTAAACCACTCCGAGTGTTAGTGAAAGATCTGTCTGTCTGAAGTTGTATTTATTACAAACCAAATATCTCAAACAAACCTAAGTGAGCCTGAAGAGGCTAAGTGTGAAAAGAATACTTGTCTTGGAGCCTGAAGAGGCTAGGTGTGCAAACAATACTTGGAGTCTGTAACCTGATCAGTTATAGTGGATAAAACTTGGTGCTGCCAAGGACTGGACGTAGATCTTTGCTCTGAAGAGTGAACCAGGATAAATAGCCTTATCAATCTCTCTTTCCTTATAAACTCTTTAGCTGCTTTAGTTTTCATATCCGTTTATCAAGTGGTGTGTTTGTCTAAGTTACTGTTAAAATTTCATCAAACAGGTCACCTGTCTGTCCTGTATCTTTCCACCCGTCTGAACCAAGCTTCTTTATGCAAAAAAGTTTTCAACTTTGTTCAAATTCTGATAAACACAATTCGACCCCCTTCTCGTGTTTATAGTTGTCTATTTCAGTTGGTATCACAGCTCAGCCTCTGGGTTGAGCATCTAACAGTGTAGAGGTAAAAGGTCCTGAAGAATAGACATGACTGCTGGAGCTAGTTCAAGTGGAAGTCACCAGACTGAAGAAGCTTCCCTAACCAGTCCTCTTTACTGCAATGGAGAAAACTACAACTATTGGAAAGATATATTTCAATGGTTCATTCTATCTACAAACTCTGATCTTTGGGATGTCATTACAGATGGTCCATTCATTCCCAAGAATGATGATGACACTAACAAACCAAAAGCTCAATGGACTACTGCAGAAAAGACAAAATGGGAGCTGAACCACAAAGCTAGATATAACATCACTTGTACTCTCAGTCCTGAGGAGTTTGAGAAGGTATATGCTTGCGACTCTGCCAAAGAAATATGGACACTTTAGCTGTCACACATGAAGGAACGGCCAAAGTCAAAGAGTCAAAGATTGCCTTACTTGTCAGAAAGTATGAACTGTTTGTCATGGAGGAAGGAGAATCTGTTGCTCAAATGATATGAAGATTTCAAACTATAGTCAACAGTTTAAAATCTCTTGGCAAAGTCTATACCAATGCTGAGAAGGTTGGAAAGATTCTGATAAGTCTACCTAAACAGTGGAGACCTTTGGCCACTGCTATCTTTCAAGCCAAGGATCTCACTACCTTGACTATGGGTGAACTTCTTGGAACACTCACTGTTCATGAGCAAGAACTTGGAGATGAAGTTGCACCAAAGAAGGGCAAGTCAATTGCTCTGAAAACTAATCAAAAGTCAGCAAAAGTTTCCAAGGTTCTAAAGGCAAACGAGTCATCCATTGATGTTGACCTGTCTGAACACGAGGATTCTGAGAGTGATGAAGAATTGTCTCTCCTGACCAGGAAGATAAATCTTCTCCTACAGAAAAAGAAGTTCATGAGGGATAAGTCATTCAGAAGATTCAACAAGGACAAGAACTTCAAAGAATCCACTCCAACAGAAAAAAGCCCAATTATCTGCTATGAGTGCAAGAAGCCTGGTCACATCAAGGTTGAATGTCCTCAACTCAAGAAGGCCCCTTTTAAGAAATTCTTCAAGAAGAAGAAGAAAGGAATGATGGCTAATTAGGAGGATCTGGAGTCAACATCTTCTGATGAAGAAATAGAGGAAGAAGCCAATCTCTATCTGATGGCCAACACTGACTCAGACTCAGACGATGAGGTACATCCTAACTAAGAGGAATTACTTGATGCCTATGAGGAGTTGCTGGAGGAATCCAACTACTTATCTAAGGCTTTCAAATCACTCAAGAGAGAGTATGTAAAGCTCACCAGTGAGCATAATCAGATATCTAAAGAGTGTGAGAAGCTAGCTAAAGAGAACAGTGAGCTGAAGACTGAAAGTCTAATGAAGCTAAGATCTTAAGTGAATCATCACCATCTGAAGAAGTTGAAAAACTTCAACAGAAAGTGGAAGAGCTCACTTCTGATCTTGCCAAATTTGTTAATGGTAGAGACAATCTGACTAAGCTGCTTGGCAGTCAGAGGCACTCTCTTAACAAAGAAGGTATTGGATATGTCCATCAGACACTTCATAAAGTATCAACTAAAGCTTCTACAGTATCTATTAAGTCAACTGTAACCAAATCTACACCTGTTTGTAACTTCTATGGAAAAACTGGATATGTTATGTCTAAGTGTATCCATAAGAAGAGAAGGAAATCTTCACACACTCCTAGAACTAATAGAAAGGGACCCAGAAAAATATGGGTACCTAAAGATCAAATAATTTTTGTTGCAGATGTCCTCAACAGGACAAAGAAAACACCACTGCTGGTACCTGGACAGTGGTTGCTCGCGTCATATGACAGGAGAAAGGTTTATGTTCCTAGACCTCCAACTTAAGAAAGGAGGACACATTGCCTTTGGAGGGAATCAGAAAGGGAAAGTTATAGGAATTGGTACTATTGGTGGTAAACCTCCTCTTCCCTCTATATCTAATGTTCTTATGGTTAAAGGATTAAGACACAACTTGCTTAGCATAAGTCAATTATGTGATAGCGGATTTGATGTTTTCTTTACCAATGATGTATGCATAGTTAAAGACTGTTGTGGCAAAACCCTCTTTTCAGCTAAAAGGCAAAAAAATCTTTATAAGATTGAACTGTCTGATCTCTCAGATCAAAGTGTAACCTGTCTGATGTCTAAAGAGGATGAGTGATGGTTATGGCATAAGAAACTAGGACATGCTAGTATGAAACTGATTTCTGAATTAAAAAGGAATAATCTTGTAAGAGGATTTCCTGATATTAGTTTTAAGAAAGATGTCTTATGTGATGCATGTCAGAGAGGTAAAAGGATAAAATCAAGCAAACTTAAACTTTGCTTGTCCTCAAGCAAACTAAAACTCAAAAAGACTCAGAATTGGGTAAGCTCAATGGACTCAATTAATTTCGCATAAATTTCATGCAATTTTATCAATTCAATTTTTTTCAATGTTTTGCCCTTTACATCAATGTAATCCCCACATTCATTTACTTCTAACAAAGATAATTTCATCATAAGTGCAATCATCAATCTAAGCAAAGGATCCAAGTTACACACAAAAGGAAGATCACCAATTTTAAACAATTGCCTTCCTCACAAGGGCATTTAGTATTTCACTCATTCACTCAAGTGTCTAGGTTATCAACTTTTCACTCAATTTCACATTTTAAGCACACTTTCCATGAATTTGATTTTCATCTCAAACATAGTTCCCATGAAAACATGCATACATCATCAAAAGGTCTTTTAAAGGTTGTAATGGGGCCTGGCTAAGGGTAGGATATTCAAAGGTACAAGGCTAAGTCCCTAAGATTTATGAGAGCATGAAATTTGGAAATTACAATCTTTGATCTAAACTCTCATTTCTTTTTATATTTTTCTTACTTTGGGTGGCTACAACCTTTTTTCCCTTTTACACCCCTTTCTTCATTTTTGCCCCTTTTTGGCATGTTTACATTTTTTTTTATCATTGGCTTCAACCTTTTATTTTTTTCTTTTTCTCAACCCAAGTAACATGATAAACTTTGTAGCCACCCTAAACTTAGTTTCCAAACAACACTTACTTTGCTAAGTTTCCATGCTCTCCTAAATCCTAAGATTGGGTTAACATGGTTTTTCCGGATTTATGGACTTTTTTGTAGGGTTATTAAGAACAATAGGCTTTAAGGCTCAATGTGGCTAACTAGGGATCATGCATAAAGGTTGGTTCAATTTAGGCCAAGTAGTTATTTCGAAGAAAATTGCCTAAATCATTTGATGCAAACATATAACCATGCAAACCATGAAGAGATTCGAGCAAATCCGGGAAAGTGCAACTCAAAAGTGATTCACACAATTTAAAAACAATGTTGGAGGCTCGAATTCCTCACCTGGACATTTTTCGCAACTTGTTTGACCAATATACAATCCCTAGTGCGTGCAACCCTTTACCCCAAACTTATCATAAATTATGCAATCACAATAAAATTTCTCAAAGTTCAATTTTCAATTTTTCACATGGGGATCAATTTTCAATTTTTAAATTTCAAATCATTGGGGAAAATAATCAAAAATCAATATTTATCATGCAATCCATTTATGCTAAATTTAATTAAATCCATTCAAGCTCACCGTCACGAGACTCAAACACATATGACTCAAGTAAAGAAAAGCAAAATAATTAAAAAGAGAAGGATTTAGAAAAACTCATTGAAGACGCTTCCACCCGGATCCCATAGCCTGTGGTAAAAAGACCAAGAGATACCCAAGATGTAAGATCTTCCTCCCGGATCCCATGGCTTGTGGAGTGGAGTTGGAAGAAGCAAGTGTGATGAGATTCCATTGACTTCTTTAAGTGATATGATGAGCTCACTTCCTCCTGGGTCAAATGGTAAGTCACCTACTCCAATAATGGCCTTTATGTAATTAGTTTCTCCATGAAGCACTAGAACCATAACTTTTTGAGGCGACCTTAGAGCCTTCGCCGCTGTTGATGAAAACTCTCAATTCTCAGGCAATGACTTGAACTCCAAGGTTGGTATTTTCACAAAGTAATGTTGTAGACAAATAGAAGGTACTAACTTTGTTATATCCAAACATGCATGCAAACCAACATACATATCCAACTCAGAATTTTTAGGCTCCTCAATAGGAATGGTGAGAGAAGTATTTTCCACATGATTGGTCTCTTTTGTCCCTAGCAAAGGAACAATATGAGACATTTCCTCCTTGCACTCCTCTTCATGATCCTCTCTTCTTGAATCATCTTCCACCACCACTTCATCTTCATTCACGTCCACGCTAGCAAATAGATTCTCTTCAATTTGAATTCCATGTTGCTTTTCTGCTAGCAATTTAGAAAATTCACTAGCTTGTTCTTCTAACTTCTGAAAGTTGTCACTTAGTGATGCCGCTATCTTACTAGCATTTTTCCCTTCTCGCACTTCAGTCCTCTGAATCATGCAACTAACTTCCTCCTTGCTACGCTCTATGCTCAAGCTCAAAGGATAAGCATCTATATCCCAAAGAATATCTAGCAAATCGGGATCCAGCTCGAAGTATGGTGGTGGTTGCAAAGATGACAAATAGGATTTCCATTCCTCTTTGGAGTATATCTTCACGTGCTTATCAGTGATACCATCAAACACGATCCAATCAAGTTGATATTCCCAAGTTGGATAGTAACGATAGTCCATGTGTTTCATCAGCCTTGCACAAACAAAACTCAAAAGAAAAGGTCAAATATATACAAATAAAAATTAAAAATTCTAAAGTAGTTGCCTCCTTTGTTACTAATGATATTGGTAGTGCCAATCCCCGGCAACGGCACCAAAAACTTGATGGGCTCCGGCAAGTGTACGATCGAAGCAAGTAATAATTAAAACGACAAGTAAATTACCGAGTATCGAACTCAGGGATTGGGAAACCAAGTACCACTTCACAAATTAAATAAGTATTTTAGACTAAGAAATAAGTGTGAATAGATTTCAAAAAAAAAAAGAAACAATAAAAGAAATCAAAATCAAATATTTTTTTGTTTTTAAATATGAGAAGAGATTTCTAGGATTGAGGCTACCACAATGACAAATTATGAAATCTAATTGACTACTCCTTTATTAATATTTAAATCAATTGAAGGTGAATCATCCTAACTTAGTTAATGTTCCCTCTCGAGATACAAGAACTGTGCTCAATTAAACCAACTCATACTCTCGTGGTAATTGTATTTAAATTGAACCCATTACGATTTATGATAATTCAATGGTACCCTCGAAGGACCGCTTCTAACTCTCGTGATTTAAGTCATAAGTTCAATTCCTATAGATCCGATACCTAGGTTCACCGCTAAGTTCGTCCCTAGAATATCTAAGACATGCAAAAAGGTGATCAATCAATTCACATGGATAAAGCACAATAAGAACCAAATCAATGAATCGAACATTAACAAAAGGGAAAAATCAAATACTCATCATAATAATGTCAAAGGGCATTGCCCAATCCTAAAAACAAAACAACTACTCAGTCATAAAATAAAGAACAATAAAATAATATGCAAACTTTATTGAAAAACTACACAGTGCCTCTAGCATTCTGTTCCCCCTCCAAATGGTGCTGCACCTGTTCTGCCTGCGTTCCTGTGCGCAATCCTCTTACTCCCTATTGCCTTGGGGCCTCCTGCTTTTTTTTTTTGACAGCGCTGCTAGGCTTGCACTTATATAGTTATCAACCCTTCTATTTTTACGCTTGAGCTCATTATCCATATAGCAATTAATTGAAGATTTCAATCTTTGATTATTCAATCTATATCTTTTAGGTTTCACATGTGGGTCCCTTGCGCATTTAATTCACGTTGCTGGACTTGCTAGCCAACTTTGCTTAATATCAAAAAATCAATTTGCCATCTTTCAATTTGTAAACAAACTTGATGTATGTGGGACCCTTGGCAAAAAACCTTCACATTGCTGCCCAAGTCCAGGGAGTAATTCTTCTCCAATTTCCAATTGAACTTATCATTTGATGGTTGCAATCACGAATTGATCATATGGGCCCATAGCACATTGGATTCATGTTGGCCAAGCTTCAATTGACAAAGCAAATTCTTAATGGCAAGATATTCCATTCAAATCACTTAACTTTAAATTGATAGTTACTATATTCTCCTCCATGGAGCAATTCAATTTCCAGATCTTATCATATCCTTTATTGTTATGATAGGTAATTTTTATCCAAATCCAAATTGATTTGGATCCAATCTTTTATTTCAATGCCAATTGAATTATCTTTTAATCATAATAATTCAAATCCAAATTGAATTGGATTCAAATCCATCATGAGGGCCTTTGCAATTTACTTGGCAATCTTCAATTTAATTGATTTCCATTCTTTTCTTCTTGGTACTTTCCTAAAAATAAAAAATAAGAATAATATCAAAAAATTAATAAAAATCTAATTAAATTAATTAAATACACATATTGACTCTAAAATAACCAAAATAGGAAAACAAAGTCTAATTTGGGTCAATTCAAGCATTCAAATCAATTTAATTGATGAAATCCACTCTAAAATAATAGATAAAACATGATAAGACAGTGGATTATCACATGTCAGCGAGGTAAACAGATAAAATCAAGTTTCAAATCTAAAAACCAAGTATGAACCTCTAGACCTCTTCAGTTGTTACACATGGATCTGTTTGGACCAGTTAGTGTTGCCATCCTGGCTAGAAGAAAATATGGATTTGTCATAGTTGATGACTATTCTAGATACATATGGGTACTCTACCTAACACACAAGGATGAGTCCTTTAAGGCTTTTTCAATATTCTGCTAAAGAGTACAAAATGAGCAGAGTTTCTGTATTTCTACCTTTAGAAGTGACCATGGAAGAGAATTTGAAAATGAGAAGTTTAGACAATTTTGTGAGGAGAATGGAATCTCTCACAATTTCTCTGCACCTGGAACTCCACAGCAAAATGGAGTGGTTGAGAGAAAGAACAGATCTCTGTAAGAGATGGCTAGATCTATGCTCAATGAAAATAATCTCCCTAAGTACTTCTGGACAGAAGTTGTAAACACTGTTTGTTATGTACAAAACAGAATACTTATTAGGCCTTTTCTAAAAAGGACTCCTTATGAATCGTGGAAAGGAAAAAGCCCTAACATATCTTATTTTCATGCTTTTGGATGTGAATGTTTTATTCTGAATACCAGAGATAATCTTGGAAAGTTTGATTCTAAGGTAGATAAAGGTATTTTCGTAGGATATTCTGAAATGTCTAAGGCTTTTAGAGTTTACAATTCAAGAACTTGTATTATTGGAGAATCTGTTCATGTTAAATTCAATGATGAATTAAAGACTGATAAAGAACTATCAAATCTAGAAGATGATCTTACAGGTCTTGATATAAATAATCTAGAAACTCAACAACCCGGTCTAACCAAGATAGAACCTGTGCTTGAGGCTAACAGACAAGTGGATAAAACTTGGTGCTGGCAAGGACTGGACGTAGCTCTTTGCTTTGAAGAGTGAACCAGGATAAATCGCTGTGTCAATTTCTCTTTCCTTATAAACTCTTTAGTTGCTTTAGTTTTCTTATCCGTTTATCAAGTGGTGTGTTTGTCTAAGTCACTGTTAAAATTTCATCAGATACGTCACCTGCCTGTCCTGTATCTTTCCACCCGTCTGAACCAAGCTTCTGTATGCAAAAAATTTTTCAACTTTGTTCAAATTCTGATAAACACAATTTAACCCCCCTTCTCGTGTTTATAGTTGTCTATTTCAAAGAGAACTGGACATTCGAAGTGTTACCCCTTCGAGTCGAGGATAGGAGGGTGAAGCAACTAAGAGGCAAGAAGATTCCCTTGGTCAAAGTGGTTTGGAGTGGGGAAACTGAGGAAAGTGCTACCTGGGAGCTGGATGGAAAGATGATGGAAGCGTATTCGCACCTTTTCACTTGAGGTACTTAGAAATTTCGAGGACGAAACTTTTATAAGGGGGGTGGAATTGTAACACCCTTTTTTTCGTAAGTACTTTTCTTTAAAGATTGTTTGGCTGTTTAAGTTGGTTTTGTCAAGTTAAGTTGTTGGCTAAGGACTAGGTGGGATTTTAGCTTAAAAAGTCCATTTCTGGTAGATGAACACGACCGTGCTCATTAGCCAGCACGCCCGTGCTTAAAGTCAGAAGCGTGTTTCTGATTTTAAATTGAGCACGCACTTGCTCAATGTGCTAACTGCTTCTCGGTGACGCTAAGTTAAGCACCACCGTGCTCATTGGGGAGAACGACCGTGCTCAGGCATGGCCTATATATTCTTGGCACGGAATTCGTGGGTTACGTTTTAACCCTATTCTGGTAGCAGCAGCCACCCTATTACGGCCAGAACCGTTCCTCCTCCCTTTCTCTTCATACTCAGTAAGTTCTTTGAGTATTATAGACCTCTTAGGGAGTTTGCTTCATCCGTGCTTGATATTTATAGGTAAGGTTTTCCTTTTCGCGGGTTCCTTTCGTAATATTGAATTGGGAACTAATTGTTTGTGTGTCATGTTGACCCAAGGCTTAGTACCGATGTAAGTTGTTCGAGGATTTGGGACCAGTTTGCTGTTAGGACCATTGTTAGAGCTACCTTCAATCGAGGTATGGGGAGAAGGGTAGTGTATATCATAGGCATTGGGGGTAGTGTAAGGTAAAGGGGTTCTCATGACCCATTTTTGTTGTGTATGTGTATATGATTAATATGATGGTTTGTTTGATTATGATAACATGATCTTGGTTGTTAATATGCTGTTTATATTCCCATTTTCATACTACGTTCTTGACGTTTATGTTGGTTATATGAACCTGATGATATGTTGATGGTTGCTATTGGCATAATGTTGTTGGTTGAATGGTTGATACCATGATTGTGATGATAGTGTTGTTACTATGTTGAGAATGACGTTTACTCCTAGAATATGTTGTTAACTGGCTTAGGATTAATAGAATTAATCCCTAAATTTAATCGGCTAAAATTGATGTTGAACTCTGCCCAGAACAGTATCGTCGTGCATTGAGCACGGCCGTGCTGAACAGTGAGCACGCCCGAGCTCCCAGTTTGAATTCTTGAAAAAGGCCGCTCATTCAGCACGACCATGTAGCAGAGGAGCACGCCCGTGCAGCTGAACACGCCTGTGCAGCTGAACACGACCGTGTTCCACTTAAGTGGTAGCACGCCCGTGCTGGGGTCAAGCACGACCGTGCTCACCCCTCTGGAAAAAATCAGAGATTAAGGACTTAAACAGGGGTTTTTAACCCCAATCTCCCCCAACGATGAAGATGACATAGTTAATCAATGATGAAGGTTAGATCACTTAATTGAAGACTAATTAAGATGGTTAAGTCGCTAACCATTGGGTTACCGCACGTTGATGAGTTGTACCTTGGTGCTTTTGGCCAAGGGAACCTTGACCCCGTGGTTTGGGTCTAAGGTGTTGTTGATGTTATACCTTGGTGGCCGAGAGTTTGCTCCAAGGGGGACTTGACCCGGTTGGGTCTAAGGTGTTGCAGTTGATTTCGCTAAAAGTTTAAGTGTTGTGGTAGATTCTGCTACGGTAGATTCCGTTGAAGTCTTCTGGTGATTCTGTCAAAGCAAAGGAGGTGGCGGTTGCCGTTGTTTGTTGTATGCTGCATGCATCATTGGAGATGTGTTGTTGGTGGATGTTCGACATAGGGGAGGTCGTCCTAGAGTACGACAATCTGGTCATCCACTTTAGGTTACCCAAGGATTGGTAACCTTGCGCCCCCGTGACGAGGCATTCGTTGGTTTGATACGTTGGCTTTCCAAGGAGTAGATTCTCCGGTGCTGAGTAGATTCTCAATATGGATATTTAACTCCGAAGTCGTTCATCCTGAGTTAGTTTGGATCCACATGCATGTTGGAGTAATGGAGTAGTGTTGCATTGCACTGCATAGCATACTTGGTTGATTGGATGTTGATATATATATATATATATATATATATATATATATATATATATATATATTGATGTATGTTATGATGATGCTAGGCTGTATGTTTTACCTTGCTTCCTATCTCCATGCCGTAAATATTTACATGATTCTTACTACACTCTTTTTGTTTGTTTGTTGGCCTGATTGGCATCTTGCAGAGGATGACAAGCAGCCGGGAGAGGAGTGACTCTGAGGAGCCACCACTCATAGTTAGTGCCTTTCTTGTTATTTAGTTGTTTAGTTGTATTCCGAGGATATTTTTCGGAACGGTTGTACCAGCTCTGAATTGTGGCTCCGGGGTTGGGTGTTTATGTTTATGTTATCTTGATATGTTTTATTATTCATGTGGGACTTTTCTTCCCATGGACAAATTTTTTATTGATTCCAGGAAATGCATGTTTTGTTTTAATTGCTTTTTATATTAATTGCTTTATAACATACAGGGTAGCAGGGTGTCACATCGGCCATCACTGACATGCCATTGTGTGTGATTAACCACTGGCTAGCCCACTCCATCACAGGATGCTACTCCACTCAGGGCGTGGTTTCGAGGACAGATTTGTTCATCCTATGGTGTATGGTTCAGGCTCGACCGCTGAATGCCGGCCATATTTTTCTACAGACATGCCAAAACATCGGCATGAGGCAGAAGGAGGGGCAGACAGGATACCTCTTAGTGGGGTCCTAAATTATGCAAACGGCGCGTACCTTGGGCGACATCGAACCTCGTGCACGCCATATGTGTGCCATGCTCACCATTAATGAGAGGATGCTGATTGCCATCGGTGTATTGGTGCGTGACCAACGAGGAGAGCTTCGTGTTGCCGGTGCAGGTGCTGCTCAGGAGGAGCCAGCAGCAGCGGCTCATGATGCGCACCCTCAGGAGGAGCCTGTCGCAGATTTCCAAGAGTAGGTCCCAGGCGTAGATGCTGACATAGATGACCAGCCTGTTCCACCACCACCACAGGCATCCATGGATGGTCTCATTGTTCGCTTAGATAGTCTCAAGCTAGGAGTCTATGCTCGTTTCGATGTTCAGGACACACAGATCCAGGGCATTTACCAGCGGATGGATGCGCTGGACGCACAGCTAGCGACTATGCTCCAGATGATGCAGCGTCATTTTGGTCCTCCTCCATGGTGATTTTATTTTATTCATTTTTGTACACAAGCGGCTACGCTATTGTATAAAAAAATGAATATTCAATCATGACAGCTATTACTAGGATGTTCTGTCTCTATCTCTTTCTTTCTAGCTTATTAATTTTCTCTATTCCTTACTTGTGCTTTTGTTTCTTTGCATTGAGGACAATGCTAGATTCTAAGTATGGGGAGGGGAAATTACTTGTGCTTTTATTCCTCTGCATTGGGGATAATGCTAGGTTTTAAGTGTGGGAAGGGGAAATTCAATTTTTCCTTACTAGGTGCACACATTTTCACGTGATTTATCTGTCATGTGCACTTAGTTGACTGTGATGAACGCATTATGTTTTTGGGTGATGATTTTGTGCCACATTGTTATAGAAAATTAGAGATCTATATCATTAGGGGACCCAATTTAAAATTTTTATTGCTTTGACAGATATGTGACTAATAATTAAATTGAGATTATCATTTGAAAGCTGAAAATTAGTATGAGGTTCCTTGTTTGATTATTTTTCGTTGAATTGAGCTACTAGATGTGAGACTTGAACCATTATAGGGGTATTTGCTATACCATGAATACTCACCCCTCTCTTTGTTTGTGTGATGTTCCCCAAGTTTGTGCATTCTAGAACTTTTTTGTGACCATTTCAAGGCGAATTTGATTTGCATGCATATTGAATATGATTGAGGCAATCGTACGTATTTTTCTGGCCTTCAAGTGTATTGTTTTGTCATGTCCATTAGTTACCCATTAAGAGGCAAAGAGAAAAAAAGTATTTTCCTTGGCAACCAAGTATAAATTAATAAAATTGTTTGGCGGTAACCTCTTGGAAACATAAATGGAGCAATTAGATTTGGAATGTACTAATGTGATATTACTTATGTATGACTGGAAAAATTATTGTTGGGAATTTCTTCTCTCTCTTTGATGTGAAAAGAAAAATGGAAAAGAAAAAAAGAGATGGAAATAACTGTGAATTGAATTGAAAAAAAGAAGGGAAAGAAAGAAAGAAGAAGATAAATGAAAAGTAATGTAAAATGTGAAATCCTTTAGAATGGATAAATGGTGCTGCTCAGTAATTCATATCTAATGATCCATTTATGCTATAAGGGTTATTTGCTTAATTCTTGATTTCCTTTAGCCCTTTTGTATATCCCTTTTCTTTTTTTTCCCCGCCTGATATCATTCCCATGACCATGTTACAACCCATGAAAGACCTCTTGATTCTGGATGCATGTAAAATTTTAGTGGACATTTGGTCTATAAACAAGCTTATGGTAATGTGCTTTCTTTTGGAAACTTGAGTGATAATTGTCTTTACCCTTATACACTTTGTGAGTTATGAGAAGAGTGACCCCCTTATTCATTGAAGAGTTTGATTTCAGGGAACCTAATCCTCTAATTGGGCAATCTCTTGATTTTTCCCATAAAAATTTGAGGCTAATTTATCTGTCATTTCTTGTTGAAGATTTAGGGTCCCTTGATGTTTGCTTCTTTGATTTTCTCAGATTTCTTTTAGGCCAAGATTATTGCTTGAGGACAAGCAATCCTTAAGTGTGGGGAGGTTGATAAACTGTCATTTTGTATGCTTTATTGTCGGGAAATTGGGTGTAATTTATTGTTTATTAGGAAATTATTATGGATACTCACATGATTTCCCATGATTATTATAGGATATACCATCATGGCAGGAGATCATTAAACTTGGAGCAAAATAGATAATTTTGGAGGATTTTTGAAGAAAAAAGACTGAGTTATGAAGATTTTAGAGGAGCATGGCCGTGCTCAACATTAAGCACAACTGTGCTCATCAGAAGAGCCTTTGCTGGTTAGCACGCCATTGCTTGCTTGCTGGAGTTGACACCGATTTTAAGCACGGTCGTGTTCAACATTAAGCACGACCGTGCTCATTCACAAGGCCCTGCTGACTTTCTCACTTTTAGCACGGTTTGACACCGTTTTCATTTAGCACGGTCATGCTCAACATTAAGCACGACCGTGCTCATGTTTCAGAGGCCTAATCACTTAGGTTTTTGTGTTTAGCAATAAATGGAAGTGGTTGGGGCACAGATTGGTAAGCTGGTGACGCAGAGAGACACAGAGCAGTCAATCGAAGGACGGTCTCCCCGTTGATTCGAAGGATGCTTCGCATCAAAAGGGTGTTCAGGTTTTAGTTTTCTATTTCTCTTTTATGGATTGTTACATGTTTGTGATTTGTATAGTGATGAGTATGACCATGCTTAGATAAACTCATTCCTAGGGTAATGGTAGATCTTATGTTTTGCTACCTTTGATGTTTTCCCAATTTTAATATGATTTAGTGTTTCTTTTAATTGGTTGGTTTAATCCTTGCGTTTGAATTTGTAAAAGGTTTGATCATCCTTTACCAAGTTAATTAATTGACTGATGATCGTACCACAATTAGTTAACGGAACTCTAGGATTAACCAGATTTGGGGTTTCGTGGATCAAACGCAAAACCCTATTTTCAATCAGTTATTGAATTAACAAACTTGCCAGTTCTTGTTGCTTCTTTTAACTGTTTGCCTTGCATGACCATTGGGGGAAACTGATTAGGAGAAAGAATATTAATATTGCATGACCATTGGGTATTAATAGTTTTAGATCGAATGATTGGAAATCAATAAGGAACACATTTCATTGAGAAATTGGGTAATATCATATGTAGTGACAATTAACACTAACATTTTGCCTATAAAAAAATGATATTATTATTTGTTTTTTATACTATGTGACACCATACTTCGCGGATTGATTACTTCACGGACTGACTCCCTATGGCACATGCTTGAGCTCTAATTAAATCTCAGTGGCTTCAATCATTGAAGTTTGTTGGTTGTTTTTGCCTATCAAATCTCTATGTTGGTGAGTTTTAATAAAGTTTCGTTCAACTAATAATCTATTCGGAATATAAATCAAGTCAACTTAGATAAAATTTAATTAGCATTGATATAAATCTACATATTATATTATTATTGAGGATGGAAATGGAAAATAGTCACCGAGGATTATCTATTTTTTATAATAATTTTATAATTATTAATAATTTTATATTTTTTAATGTCAGGTGATCAAAACAAAAAAAAAATCTATATATATAGGGATAAAAAAAATCATTAAGCCAATTATATTTTAGGGTTTAATATGTTTTTAGTCCTTATAAAATCTCAGTTTTTTTATTTTTAGTCCCTACTAAACTTTTCTCCTAATTTGAGTCCCCGCTTTATTCTATGTTACCACAATTAATCCCCATCTTTAAGTCTCACATTGTTAATCTTTGAGTTGTCTGACTAAATCACACATTATCATTTGTCATGAGGATATTAAAAAAACATTAATTTATTGTTTTTGAATATGCTGACAAAACCTGTAACTCGAGTTGACGTTGAAGAACAACCTGCAACTCGTGCACAATCATACTGTGTATGAGCACGTATGGCTTGCAACTCGCGCAGTCATAAAAACGCTGGAAGAAGGTTGTGGAGATACCCAAATTTGTACCTAACTTAAGAACCCCGGTAACCCATTTGCATTGTTCTTTTGTTCATGAGGAGATACCCAAAAATCACAACTACTTTAATGGGATGATGAATAGTTTTTTTTTTAATGAAAGTGTAAAGGATTCAATGGAGTATCTCATAGAAGTCGTGGGGTTGCTTTCTTAGGGTTATGTAAACTTAATAAATATATTTGGGACCACTAAAAGATTTAAAGAATTGTTAAATCAAAGTGGAAAGAATTAAAAGTAATTAATTGATCATATAATAAGTAAATAATGTCATGTCATTAGTGAAGGCCAGGTGGCAAGTGGTGACATGGAGGCCTGTCAGACAGATCGGCACTTAATAGTTGAGAGCCTCTGAGTTACCGTTGGGGACCAATTGTGGTAATGTGGAATTTTGAAGGGACTAAAGTTGATAGAAAAATTTCATAGGGACCAAAAACAATAAAATGAGAATTTTCTAGGGATTAAAAACATATTTAAACCAAATTTTATAAGTAACCTCTACTTCTATTTCCATAATAAACCAGTATTAACGACTTTAAGATCCCTTCTCTTGCTTTATTTTTGAATCTATCCGGAATATTTTTGATAGAGTTGTATATAGATGACAATAGGTGATAGGTCTAATGGACACTCGTAAAAATTACTCATAATGGATAGTGTGATTACCCACAAAACTGAATGGGTACGGGTACTCTAGGACCCCTCACCACCCCCACCACACATACATATATATAATACTTAAATCTTTCTTTTTTTCGTTTTCCCAATAATTCTGCCTTAACCTTATAATACACGGAGGATAAAATTACGCTAGACAAGAATATGTGGAAAACTTGAAATGGAAAATAGTTGCAAAAGTGTAACTTTTTGTAAGTCTTTATAAAGTTCTAATATTTTTATTTTCTTTTTTTTTTGTTTGAGAGAATCTGATATTTTGCATAACTTGAAATTTTGTAATCTAGTATCAATGATAAATTTTCATGACTTTTTAATGATAAAATTCAACCTTGCTGTTATAGCTACTCAGGGTTGAACAATTATATTGTGTTCTCATTTGTATGTAATTATTTTGTGTATATGGGTTTCGGGTATCCCTTATACTCTTTGATTATATAAATTTTTGTTTGTATAAAAAAAATTGCTGATGAGAAAATAAAAGAAATTATTTTTTGCCAAACTTGAGATTTTCTCTTCTTTATTGTTTTTATTGATAATATATGAACCCACTTTTGGAGACCGATTCCAATCATAAGGTAAAGTAATTTAACAATTTTTATTGTTAATTCCAACTTTACAATTACAATTAATTAGTGTAATGTATACTTTTTTTAAACATATTTTGGAGTGTCAACTCAAAACTTGCAAGTTTAATTTATAAATTAGTCTGGAAGTTTATATTGTAACATTTACTCAAATTTTAAACAAAATACGATGTGTTGTATTTAATAACCTTTTTTTATGACATAAAGGGACTAGAGCCCAAAAAGAAAATTAAAAAAAAAAACCTACATGCCCCTATGATACATGACAAAAGAGGCATCAAACGACAAGGGAAAATACACAAAAGGAGGAGCATCCTCAAACAATCTGAAATCATGATTCATCAGACCACCATGATTATCAAAGGAATCAGCTACACTATTTGCTTCTCTAAAGATGTTATTCCTCGAACAGAAATTCAAACTTCTAGCCAGACCTTGAATATCTTTAACCAGACTAGAACAAGAATGTCGAATAAAGCACCCCTCCTGAATGAACCGAATAGAAATCTTTGAATCCGATTCGACCCAAACATGGTTGCAACCCCTCTGAATCACAATATTCAAACCATGCCAAATACCCCAAAGTTCTGCTTGGATCACCGAACAAGAGCCACAATCAACCAAGAAACCAGCTATAAAAGCACCCCAGTGATTTCTAATAACTCCCCCACTACTAGCTTTAGAAGAAAAACTAGAAAAAGCTCCATCACAATTGAGTTTAAATTGACCCATAGGAGGAGGAATCCATCTAATGTAAGCATTTCCTGAAGATAAGTCCCTTCGGATCGTTACTGATGAACAACTGCTTAGAGCATTGGAAATTTCTGAAACAAATTTATTGATTAAATGTAAAGCTCCCATCGGATGCAAGATCTTCTTTTGAAAGACAAACTCATTCCTTGACCTCCAAATTCTTTCAGCTGCTACACCGAAAGTTAAGGCCCACGATCTACTTGAACTGATGCTGGAATTGATATTCTTGAACAACCATTCTTCTCTATTATCAGAGAAAAAATCTTGGTAAAGATGATTCTCCAACAGGATGTCCCCAATTTCGTGCACCGCCTCGCAATCCCTTAGAACATGAAGCACACTTTCCTCTACATTACTACATCTGAAGCATAAACCATTTGGTGCCAATCTTCTCCTGGCACGTACGTTGTTGATTTGTTAAAAGGGCTTCTCTAGCGGCCTTCCAAAGAAAAACCGAATTTGTTCTAGACCCGACCATTTCCAAATTCGATTGAACAAAGGACCATCGGAACTATCTTCCTCGCCAACAATTGAGTCGTAAACAGAAGATAGAGAAAAAGAATCATCTGGATTTCCTGTGTAACACCCCGATTTTTGCTGTTTTTCAATAACAGTAATTATATAAATATTATATATATATATATATATATATATATATTATTTTGATTGGAAAGATTAATTTTCTGGATGTTTAACTTTGTTTATTTTATGTGGTTTAGTTTAATAATTTTATTTACTCATGTAAAATTATTTTATTAAG
The DNA here is from genome assembly GCA_030762895.1 of Sophora flavescens. NCBI lineage: Eukaryota > Viridiplantae > Streptophyta > Magnoliopsida > Fabales > Fabaceae > Sophora > Sophora flavescens. Next base: position 19,774 of record JAUPTC010001437.1, read on the forward strand.
TGCGTTAGTACTGTCTTATTTCAATGTATGCACGTTTACTAGACAATAATGTTACGTTATTGCCACTAATAGTATTTGTTTAGAAAAATATTTTTAATAATATGATTGAAAGAAAACTACTATTCTATTTTTATTCTATTTAATTTTAAATTTGAAAATAAACTGGTTTGGAATTTGTCGGTGATTAATTTTGGAGCGTTGATTTTCTCAGTTGATCAATTAAACTGTCAATCTTTACTTTAATTTAAATTTTGAAAGTATATATTTGTCATAAATTATTTTTAGATTTAATGGTTAATATTATTTCTCTTTTTAGAAACTTAATCTCAATCACATATTTTACCTATTAAACTAAAGAAAATAAAAGACAATTAAAAGGTTTTGTTCCCTTCTCTCTCTCTATTTTCGTGCTTACAGCTCCCCAAATCTTTCCTTTCTATTTCTTCTACCTCCTTTCTTCTTCATCATGACCAAACCTCTTCTCTCTCTTCAAGTTCAGAAACTTGCTCCTAGCCACCATCCAAGAGACTCCACCGCCCCTAGGACAGCCGCGCGACCGCCGCCCTTGAAGCCACCGCTCGCCGCCGCACATCATGAAGCAGACGGCTCTCGACTCACCGTCGTCCTACTAGTTCGTTTCAGCTGCTGTCGCGCCGCTGCCTCCGCCACGTTAAGATCGCTTGGCCACCATTCATGGTGGTTTTCCCACCTATTCTTGTTCCCTTTTATCTTCTTCTTCCCTAAACCTTGTTCTGTTGCTTTCTCCTATTTTAAAGTCATGGGTGTTGCTAGGAAACACCACTGCCGCCACCTCATAGCCTCCGGCCGCCACGCCGGTCATTGCAACAGCCACCATGTCCTCTTTCCTTGTCATCTTGGGTGAGTGCTTCAACATAACCCCACATAGTTGAAAATCCCCAAAGTTATTTTGAAAACCCTATCCTAACTTTTTGATTTCTGTTTTGAATTCTGAAATTGAATTTTGTTTTGTGCAAAGTTATTTAGGTTATGAACCCTGAAGCCCCAATTCGATTTTAATTTATCTATGAAATTGGGACTGCTAATTGATGTTATGACAAACCAATTTCATATTTTTGTGAACAAATCTCGTTTCCCCAATTTAACTAAAATCCCAAACGACTATGAAATTGTTACTATTCTAGTACATTTGAGATTTTTAATTGATGGTTTATAAGTTTAATTTCGCAATTCCCAAATTAAATCAAAGTTTCCCGATTTTTATGATAAAACCCTTTTATCCAAATTGATTTATTGGAAAATTGATTACCGTTTTATTAAATGAAATATTTGAAATTAGTAGATAGTATGTTCGATGTCGAGCTATTAATTATATGTCGCTTGGTTATTGTGAATGTACTTGGACACTCGCTCTTGATGTTGATCGTGAGTGCGCTTATATGGAAAACCTGAATTTCATATTGAGAAGTTGTCACTAAGCTACTTGAATGTGTTGCAAGGTTCAAGTTGTTAGTGGGCGTCTAGTCTTGCGAAGTTTCATTGGACATGGAGTAAACTGTGGAACCCGGAATAAGGGATCTTTTTCTGGTCTACAAAGGTAAAGGGAGTAAGCATGAGGAATTCCTAGTAGTTATATACTTAATATTATGAACTGCCTGTGTTGAATTATAATATGTTGATATTTAGTTGATTGACTGTGGAAACACACACACACACACACATGTACACACACACACACATATATATATATATATATATATATATATATGAAGCTGAGATATTGAAACTATGTATATCTGATGAATATATATATATATATGTGTATATATATATATATATATATATATATATATATATATATATATGTTTTTGTCTGTGTTGTTGAAAACTTTACTAAAAATACATGAACACAGAAAAACTGAAAAGTGATTTTTGGCTTTCTTCGAAAAGTGGAAAATAGATGAAAATAGAAAGGACCTAGTTTTACTGTGCCGAGATTCGGGTTGGATCTGGATTACTGAAAGATCGGGCTAGATTCGGATTGCTGAGAAGCCGGGCCAGAGTTCCTATTTTGGAAATGAGAAGAACGGAAAGGAACTAGACTTCCGTGATGGGATTTCAGACTAGATTCTGATTACTGTGAAGTCGGACTAGCATTCCTACTGATAAGAACCTAGAGTTTCGAGACGTCGGATTAGTGTTCGTTTGAGAAAGAGACTTTGAAATCTTTAAAGATGTTTTAAAATTCCCAAGTGATATCAAAAGTCTAATCAATATCTGAAAAGATGATCTGGCAGACGTGCTGTTATTTATCGAGTCACAGTGTCACACAAAGTGAATTGACAAACTGAATAGTTTGGACCAAAGACATGTTCTTGAGTCTTTGAGTCATCAAGGACATTCGGGTTCGAAAACCTATGTTGATATCCGAGGCATAGCACCCTCGGGTGTAGAAATCGGCACCCCTGCTCGAAATGTACTCTATCATGGACTATTTTGTATTATTTAGGTGATACGCGAAATCCTAGAACAATTGGGGAAAGGACCCAGTTGAGAGGCCACCCAATGAGAAACAATTGTGATATAGGAATTATCGCGTCCTATCATGCTCGAGGGAGGGAAGTTAGGATCTCCGGAGATTGTGTTCTAGAAGGTGGATATTGAAGTGTTATGACATAATTTACGAAAGACTTTTGATTTTTAAATCCTCTAATTGTCATACAATGTGTTGCTATTATCATACTGTTAGTGATGTTGTGATGTTAAGTATATGATTGCTATGTTTTAAACTTATATATTTGTAACTTACCTTTGCATTGTTTTCTTGTTTTGTTGCTCTTTCTGTTGTAGTGTACTTTTTCGTATACAGATGTAGAGGAGTTTTTAGCTTCACTCGGGATATTAGTCCCGATTTTTGAAGAAGCCGTTGAACGTGGTGATGACCACGGGCTTCCCTAATGGGTAGTTTTTAGAGTGACCAGCTTAAGATTTCCCTTTGGTTTTGTTTTGGTTTGAGAAGGTCTGTATGTATGTTCTTTGTATATTTTTTTTTACTTTGAGTTTCAGCTTTACATGTTAAAAACCTTTTTCTAGGAAAAAATTGTACACAGTGATGGTCTTGTTAGGTACGTAACTTTTTTTTTTATAAAGTTCCTGAGGTGTAAGTATAGTGAGGTAAATATTTATGATGGAAGTTTGTAAAATGAGAAAAATTAATATTTCATACTTTTTCCAGTAAGTTCAAGGATAGTAGAAAATTTTATTTTCCAAAAACAACCAACTTTCCTTTTTATTTAATATGTTTTAAAGAATTTGAGTTAGTCATATAATACCCAAGGGGGTGTTACATCCTGACCAACCAAGAACCTCATCGCCTCTATCTGGATTAGGTCTTATTACATGAATAGATGCCACAATCTTCGCAGGCAGGAAACTAGACAAACCTACAAAATCCTAGTTACCATCAGAAAGAATAATTCACAAAGTGATTTAGAAAGATCAGCATCAGATAAGGGAATAAGAGCCTTCTCCTGAAGTGAGCCAATATGTGGAATCCAATTATCAGCCCAAAAACGAATTTGGTACCCTTGCCCAATTCTTCACACCAAATTGTGCATAACATCAAACCAACTTTTGCAAATGCCACGCCAAAAATAGGGAGCATCCATTCTGGGACATATTTTTGGCATGAGCCCATAACCACGCTCATATTTAGATCTAATGACTTTTACCCAAAGAGAATCCTTATTTGAACACACATTCTAGCTCGCTTTCATCATGAAGGCTTGGTTATTTTTCCTGGCTGAATAAAGGCCCAACCCGTCAGTCTCCGTTGGCTGGCATAAATCGCTCTAAGAAACCATATGGACCTTTCTCTGGCCCTCAGAACTACCCCAGACAAAATTTCTACTTATTTGTCCAGATCACAACAAACAGAAATTGGAAGAGAAGAAACCTGCATCACATAACTAGGGAGAGCAGATAAAACAGGCTTTGTCAAAGTTAATTTACCCGTAAAGGATAAATTTTTAGCCTTCCAATTACTCAATCTCAAAGTGGCCTTCTCAATAATATTATTATAAGTCCTACGAGAGACTCTCTGATGATGCAAAGGAACCCCAAGGTATTTACCCAAATTATCCGTCCTTTAGAACCCTAGATAATCACTAATTTGAGTTCTAGCATTCCGATGAACATTTGTCGAAAAGAAAATTCTAGTCTTCGAAGCATTAATTATTTGACCATAGCTATTGTAAAAATGATTCAAGAAAGTTTCAATAATCTCAGCATTTTCTAAAGAAGCTTCAAAAATTAAAAGAAGATCATCCGCAAAACATAAATGAGATAATTTTGGACCCCTTCTTCCTAATTGGATAGGGTCCCAAAATTTATTATCTACATCCAAATTAATAATGTGAGACAAACGTTCTAAGCATAGGACAAATAGATAAGGAGAAATAGGGTCACCCTGCCTAATACCCCTAGAAAAACAAAACTCCTCCAAAGCTTCCCCGTTCCATAACATTATCATCCTTGGAGAAGAGATACAATTCCAAATTAAGGAAATAAAATTCTCGGGAAAACCTATATCAACCAAAGTTTCCCTAATAAAATCTCATTTTAACCTATCATAGGCTTTTTCTAAATCAATTTTAATAGCCATACAACCCTTTGCACCTTTCTTCCCTTTCATAGAATGAATAACCTCCTGACAATGATAATATTAACACCACTATGTCGGTTAGGGACAAAGCTACATTTGATTGGGCTAACAGTATGTTCCATAACCATTTTCAAACGAAGGGCAATAATTCTTGTTACCACTTTATAAGAGTCATTGCGTAGACTGATAGGACGAAAGTCCTTTAATGAAGAAGCTGCCTCCACCTTTGGAATCAAACATATCAAAGTCTCATTTATCTCTGCCACCTTCCCTGGATTTTCAAAAATATTTTTAATAAGAGAACATAGGGCAGGCCCAACTTGAGACCACTGGCTTTGGTGGAAGATGGCTTGAAAACCGTCTTTACCCAGGGCTTTAAAACCCCCCCATACTCTTAACAACATGTTTCACTTCCTCTTCCATGGGAACTCTAGCTGCAGATTAAAGAAACTCTTCATCCAGATAAAGGCCCAACCCAAGAGACAGAAGGACTGAAAATCACCTAAATCAGTGAAAAGTTCTCTAAAGAAAGTCGTTACCATATTCTCCAACCTTTCCTTATCATCAACCCAAACACTCGATTCA
>JAUPTC010001438.1:0-25000 GCA_030762895.1 Sophora flavescens
ATTTTGATGATAATTCTCATATATATAGTAAATGAGCTAGTTTAATTTTTATGTATTGATAGTGTAAAGTTTTTTACGCTGTCAACCAATCACCAATCATAGAATGAATGATTTTTTAGGTAGTTAGGTTAAGAATCAAAAAACACTTGTTGACGTGGCAAGTTATGATTGGATGTATGTATAAAAACATTTATATTCTCAGTATATAGCAATTAAATTCATAGTAAATTACTATCACTATGCCAAAAATGATTTTAATATATATTTTTTAATTTAATAGTGGTTTTGATGAGTGAGGACAGATTATGATACAACAAAATGAGACAATAGATCTTCATTGACGTTATTAAAAGGGGTAACCAAAGATAACTTTTTTGAGGCGCTATTAACATTATAAAGGTATCTTCATTGTTAGCGCTTTCTTGAGAACACTATCTTTTTCCAAAGATTTTTTAAAGAAACATAATTTCCTATATTCAGCGATCGGACTTATAGACTCAAAATGAAATTTAGATTAAGGAAATGATAGTCAATAAGAAACACAGTCAAGCATGAGAAATTGCAATTAGAAAACTCAAAAGAGAAGAATTCTTCTTTAAATGGAGATGTGTGAATAGAAAAAAAATCGTGTTATTCTCTCTTAAAACCCCCCAAATTTTGTGTATTGACTAGATTTTCAAACTAAAAAGGAAATTACATCAATATTGCGACTCGAAAACTACAAAGAAAATAATTCATGCTTACCTTCTTCAACGAAAACATAAGAATGGAAAAAAAAAGTGATATTCCCTCTTAGAACTCATATTTTGTGTATAAGCTAGATTTGCATATTTAAAAAAGAAAATTCCATCAATATCACAATTCAGAAACAAAAAAGAAAAGCACTCATACTTACCTTCTTAAAACAAAAGGAAATGAGAATAGAAAGGAATCATAATATTAACTCCACTTAGAAACTGACTTTAATTTGTGCCTTTGGATTTGGAAAGTGACCAAATACGATTTAGAAAACAAAAAAGACAAAAACTCATACTTATGTTCTTTAAACGAAAACTTGGGAATAAAAATATACAAATCACGATATTTCTATAAAAAAACCCTATGGTGTGTTTGGATGGGGTATTTGTAGAGGGTGAAATATTTTAAGAGGGTAATTAAAATACTTCACTCTAAAATACGTTGTTTGGATATTAAATATGAAAAATTTAAGAAATAAAGGGATTTTATGAGGTATTTTATGGGGTATTTTAAATTTCTTGGAATTTTGAAATACCCGATCCAAACACACGCTAAAGCTGCACTGTTAAAGTTAATTAAAAGAAGGGGTGCTCATTAATTCACAATGACACTGGATATGATCAATCCATGTCGTAAACTTCGAAGAAACTGTTTACCTTAGCCCATAGGTAGGATTACCTATTCCTTTTGAAATAGTCATTAGATATATAAGCCAGCAAATACACCGTTGTAAGAGTCAACAAGATAATATATACATCGTTCTTCAAAACCTAGTTATCTTAGCCTAGAAGGATGCGCGAAAACTGGTTCCTGATGCCAATTTATATATTAGTTAAGTAACCTAGCTATAGCTTAGAATTCAGCATGTAGAGGATGCCAAAACTGGTTCCTCATGTTCAAAAACAAAAAGCCATTTCAGCTGAACCACCTCAAGCTATAGTGATACAGCTACTTGCATTTTGAGAACAAATTATGAACTATTTGTATTTTACTAACAATTAATTTTAAGAATAATTTTCAAGGATCAATATAAAATAATACATTCTTAATAAAAATAAAATATTTAATATATTACAAATTAAAACATTCTCCATATTTTTATTCAAAACTCTAGGTGCAGCATGTTATGTATTCTGAGTTTTGGTGTTGAGCTCTAGCACATCTTGTGCTTTAGTTTAACATCTTGTGGTGTATTTAAAATCTTGAATTTAACTTTTCAATGAAAATTTTCTTTTATTTGATTCATTAATCAATGTCTTAGACTCTTAGAGCATTAATTAATAAGATTTAAAAGAAGAATTTAATTTCTATGTATTGTCAGTATAAAGGAATTTTACATCGACATTCAATAATATCTTGACCAATCAGTGATTATTATTATTATTTTCTTCTCATAGTTATTAAAATAAAAGCATACTTATTAAAATGTTAGTAAATCTCAATATAAAATTTTTTACAATAACAATGTATACATTACTTTAATCCTTAAAAGAAAATAACCCAAAAAAAAAAGTTGCAATATGAAGACTTCGGAATTACCAAAACGACTTTCATAAATAAATGGGAATGACAGTTGCAATAACTTAAAAGGCCAATTGCATGGCTCAAAACATTGACCTTAATTATGTATATTAATGTTAGTAGATATATTATAAATCCCATAGAAAATTAAAAATTGATCTATAAATTGAAGGTCATGAACCCCATGAACTCCAGCAACCGAGTAACCAAAATACAAATAATTACTTAAAAGCATACAAAACAATGAAGCTTATTCCACTGCTAGCACTTGTCCTTCTCATTGCTTTGATCTCACAACCACAACTTGGAGCAACTGATGCTTCACCTGAGCAAGTGGTTGACACATCAGGCAAGAAGCTCCGAGCTGATGCCAAATATTACATCCTTCCATTTGTGCCCTACACCAAATGTAGAACAAGTCCATCCATGCCCTACACCAAATGTAGAACTTCTCCTCCAACCCTTGGCCTTGCCAGCATTGGTGAACAATGCCCTCTTGATGTTGTGGTTGTGAATGGATACCATGAATATCTGCCACTAACATTCACACCTATCAACCCTAAGAAAGGTGTTATTCGTGTCTCTACTGATCTCAACATCAAGTTCAGTAACCCTACAAGTTGTCCCCACCATTCCACAGTGTGGAAGGTTGATCGTTTTGATGTTTCTAAAGGACAATGGTTTGTGACCACTGGTGGTGTTGTGGGCAACCCTGGTTGGCAAACCATCAACAATTGGTTCAAGATTGAGAAGTATGATGGTGCTTACAAACTAGTCTATTGTCCTAGTGTGTTCCCTGGCAAGCATATGTGCAAGGATGTTGGGTTGTATGTGGATGAGAATGGGAATAGGCGTTTGGCTCTCAGCTATGTTCCCCTCAAAGTTAAATTCCAACAAGCTTGATTAAAAAGCTTACCTAATAATTATATGCACAAAAAGTGATGAATAAGTACATTTCCTTTTTAGCACTACTGATGTTGTTCATTCAATGTGAATCTGGATCCTCAAGTGAGGTTTCATTGTTGAAAACAAATAAATCATAATAAAATAATATATGTTTTCTCCTAGTGTCACATCTTAAATTTGATGCTCTCCTTATTATAACCATACGATCAATTCACTGCAAAAACACAAGTGATTGAATAATATTTGACTTTCTGCATTTTACTTAATTTTTTCATTTAAAAGAAGATTTCCTCTTATACAAAATTTCTCAGTACTTGGATATCCGTGAGAATTATTTTTGTATGAGAGTTAATTTGAAGCACCAACATAAAGGGTTGTAAGAAATTTATTTGTTACACTAAGATCCATGCCAGTTCACAATATAGATGACCAAATACTTTTTCACTAAAACCAATCGTTTCATATGAGTTGGAAGTAAAAATATATATGTATTATTACTAGTAGCTTCAACCATCCTTTATTTCACCTACATATTTATTTCACCTTTATTTTATTGTGAAATATGTGAGATATCTTGTGTATCTTAAGGAATGTTGCATTTGTTCATAGAAATAGATAAGCAAATCAGTTTGCAGATAATCTTGCAAGAGAAGACCGAGGCTCAAATGGAGGGCACTTGGTTAATGTGGACTTAAAAAGGATGACTTAAAATCCTCCTTAAGAGGTATCTCCTTACGATGATTTATGGGAGACGGAATGTTGTTTTTGACTTTTATGATTGCAGGATTTGTTATACATGTATACTTTTACCTATGTATAGCTGATCTTTAATTAGTGGTTTTTTTTTGGGGTGTTAGTTATGGTTTGATTAGTGTAATGCTCCTACTGATTCAATATTTAGGTCAGTATGTAAATTACATGTTATCTAACTTCTTCGCCTATGGTTCTATGTAACTAAGTTGAATATCTCTTGTACTCCATATTTATACCTTTTGACTTATAAAAAAAAATACTGATACTTGCTCGAGCTCTACAATAGCTCATTACTTGCTGCCTTTGGGTATGTTTGCAAGGGGCGAAAGGATTAGTCTAGGTGTACACTGGAAGGTGGTGTGGAGTACAAAAATTGCAAGGAAGTGTAGCAAGGACTTTCGTTTGCTCAAGCTCTACAACTTTTGTCGCTGGTTGTATTGCTATGCTTGTTTCTCGTTGACTTGTTGCAATGTTCGAAGGGTGGCGGCTGTACTTTATTGCATTTTTCTTAGAGGGGATGTCTGTACATATGTAAGGGGTGGTACATGACATAACATGTATATCTATTCCATGTTTATCAGGTTGGTTAGATTTACTTGTCATGAAATTAATAAATAAACCAATAAAATTAAGAAAGGTTTTCTCCTAAAGTCACTTTTTTTTTAACTTTTTCGCATGCCGGTGTATCAAATTGATTCAAAAACATGATATATGTTGATGAATACTATTTTTTTTATAAGAAAAATTTTATTATTGAGAATATATGGGATATTCTAACCCTTTTACAAAGGACAATGACCAATAAAGTACAGGGAAAAGATGTTAGAACTCAACCAAGAGAAGCAAAATATTTTACCTGGTTGAGGACCAACTTACACCCCTAACCTGATAGCAAGATACACATAGATAATATTGTCACCAAGCCCATTATTCAGGTAAAATACTACTACACCAAGATGAAAGATTTCACCACTGACATGTGTTTAGTCCCTGTGCCCAATTTCTAAAAGTGCAGCATCATGATGTAGGCTCAAACCAACAGAAATCAGATTGTTGCGCTAAGCATCTCCACCGAACCCATTTTGTAATCATAGGGAGCTACAAAAATTAACCAAGAATTCCACGGCAGATAAAGATAGCCAAAAATCACAGCAACTTAGCATGAATATTTAGGATAGGGACACCATACGGTGTCCCTTTATTTTTTAATGTATTCTTAGAATGCGTGTATATATGAAGATAAAAATTAAGTGAAAAATAGAGATAAATATATACAATATCATATATGGCATCCAAATTTTATATTCAAATAACATAACAGCAATTTTAGGAGAAAGCAAGATAAACAAGATGTAGACAAAATGTGCTGAAAATAAATTAATATATAAATATTTGGCTAAAATGTATTTTTAGTCATTCAAGATTTTTACTTTGACAAAAATCGTCCCTCTATTTTTTTTGAGCGGTTTTAGTCCTCGTAGTTTTCAAACGTATCAATTTACATCCCTATGTCAAATTGCTGACAAGAAACTATCGTAAAATACATATGTGGCAAACGGTTCGTCACATGGCAATCATAGTTGGAACCAAAAAAAAAATTAAAATAGTAAAAATAAAATTAAAATGCACTTTTAGTCCCTCAAATTTTTAATTTGGCCAAAATCGTCCTTCTATTTTTTTCGAACGATTTTAGTCCTCGTACTTTTCAAACATTGCAATTTTCATCCATCCATCAAGTTGTTGTAAAAAAACTAACGTAAAACGCATACGTGGCAAATGGTTTGCCATATGGCTCCACGTGGCATGCACAGTTGGAACAAAAAAAAGTATTAAAACAATAAAAATAAATATTGGTTTTGTTCGGTTTTCGATTTTTTGTATTGATTTTTGGTTTTCTTTTGAATTGACTTGGATATGAACACCCTTAGAAGCAACAGAACAACGCAGGATCAAGCAGAACAATGATGCACATGTCTAATTTTCTCTCTCTTTTCTATGCCTCTCTTCCAATCTTTCCAGCACCTATATATTTTCATCGTGCTTAGAGAGAAACTTCAAATCCGTGAAGCAAGAAATGATGTTGTGTTGAAGCTGATAGATGCCATTCTGTTCTAGTCTTTTTGATAGTAGTGGTAGCTCCTCTTATAGGATTGAATACTCACTACAAAAAAAAAATTGTTTGACGATAGAAGAATTCAATCACTAAACATGCTAACTCAGTCGCTATACTGTTTAGCGACCGAATCAAGGGGGTAGCAAAAACCCTGGTCGCTAAAGGTTTAGCTACCGAGTTTGTATTTCGGTGGCAAAATGGCGACGGGTAACGGTCGCTAAATTATATATTTCGGTCGTCGATGGGTTGGTCGCATGATCAGGGTAACCGAATTTGGTGACCGATATTCGGTCGCTAATGTTGGTTACCTCAACTAAATTAGCGACCGCCGTTTCGGTCGCTATTCACGAAATAAAATTTTTTTTAAATTTTTTTCCTATAACTTAAGCCTAGCGACAAAATTTTGTTTTTCAAAAAATAACGCCTTTGATTTTTAATTTCTGATATAAACCGAGTACATCAATATTTTTTTTTTGGATGAATAGAATACATAAATATAATAATGTACTAACGAGAACACTGTGGACAACAAAACAACTCCGTGGTACCCTGTGTGTCCGTTGCAAAATATGGGCGATCCTCATGGATTACTATCATCCCATTGAACAGATTTTCGCATAGGTCTTCAATAATCACTGCACGTGGTATTCATTTTCCCCAACGACGATAGAATGATCGCGGAATTGAAATTAAATCCTGCAAATACACACAAACAATTTAGTCATGATTAGTTTATGCCATAATCATCTTAAATTTTTTTCGATAGTTATTCTTCACTTGATGAGATACTGTACCTGGTTCAAATGGATGACAGTCTCAAAATATTTACTCGAATCCATTTTCTGATAAAATGATAAGGAAAACAAACAAACGCGATTAGGAAAACAAACAACCAATGGTATAAACAACATGAGGATTAGGAAATCAAACAAGCTTTAAGAATCACTACTTCATTTCTTTCTTTTTTCCCTAGTAAATATAGTTTAAGCTTAAAGAAATAAATTTAATACAAGGGCTGATAAATAAAATAAGACAATATGAAAGAAATATCCTGAGAGCCAAATGATAGAAAGCAACCACACTCATCACCAATAAACTAGATCTTTCTATAGCCTTAACCGATATTAATGAAAAAACAAATACACATTACTCTATCCAAAGTATAGACATTAAACTAAATAAAGTTTTGAATAGATGGGATTAAAAGTAGTTAGTTACATAATGGGTAATAGACATTTGCTCATAACGAGGATAAGAAACCGTTCAATGAACCAATAAAAGGTGAAAAAAGTATCAGCTAAACTTGAGAAAATCAAGTAGCAAAAAACAGAAAAACAGGAAGCGGAAAAATTAAACAAATGACTTGCAAAAATGTTATTCAAATGCATGAAAAGTTACCGAGACATGGGTAAAAAAAAACAAAGGAAGGCAAAAGTACATATACAATGCAAGTGGGTTACGTACTCAAATGCAATAACAGTTCTGACCCAAAATGGCTAAATAACAACTAATAGAGAATAAAAGAGTAACCAAAATCAGTAGAAAAAAGTACAAAATTTCAAGCAAAATAATCTCCGTTTCTTAAACAAATTGAAGTTTGAAAACAAAGTAGAGACCTCTTCTTCAAAAAATGAAGAGTTAAAAATGTGAGAGACCGAACTCAGACACATGCAGCACCTAAGACAACCTCAAAAGCCCAGAACATAAAACAACAGAGTTGTGAAATTTTAACTCCAGAAATCCCAAAAAAGAAATTCCACTTGAAGAAAAAAAATTAAAGAGCACAGAACAGCAATACAGCATTACATCATCAGAAAGTCCCTCATAACAAATAATAAATATTTCTCAAGCTCATCTAAATTACTTCCAACTCAATAAATATTTCAAGATACAAGTATTAGTATTTTCTCAATAAAGAGCAAAACAATTGCCAATTTGACATGGAGCCCCTGACGCAAGATGCACCATTTGTGCAGGGCAGCTAAGTTTGAAGAAAGTAACATTTACTAACATTAGTATCTATTTTAGTCCTTGAAAAAGAATTTACTAGTTAAGCTAGCTGGTTCAAACAGCAAGAATGTTGTCATCCAATACTCTTAATTATTGATATGAAGTCACCAAAATGAGCCTAAATCCTAATGTTAAGAAAACTGAGCATTCAACCAATAAATCGAATACAAGATAAACATCCAAATGCAAAATAAAAGTGAATGCATTCTTGCCCTTACGGTACATTAACATAACTCATAAGAAAAATACCACATGTTTAATCTAAACCCAAAATAGCCACTCCATACACTTAATCATTAATTTAATTTATCTATATACTTAATTTCACAAAAGAACCACTTTCAACAGAAGGAAAAAATAAGATTTGGGGTTGAGGGTTCATAACACAATATGGGCAAAGTTTAATATAATCAAAGAGTGGTGAAATTAGTTTAGGAAATCACTAATTCTTAACTCCAATTGCATAGAAACATAAGTAATTTTATATTAAAAACTGAAATCAAAATAATAGAGTTAGGGTTTGTAAGTGGATTTGGGGCTTTTCAAATCTGAACCACATTGAGTGAAATTTTCACTCACCCAATGAAGAAGGAGGAGGAGACAGAGGCTGTAAGATTTTGAAACTTCCCAACAAACCGAAATCAAAACAATTTCTCAAGCCCTAAACCGTAACAGTCCAATTATCCCTAACAAAAAAAAAATTCCCAACTCACACAAACCCTAATAGTCCAGGTATCCCCAATCCCTAAAAACTAGTTATCTTTTAGTTATCCAAAATATAAGCACAACAATCAAAATGACAGAGAAGAAAATGATCCCTGAGATGGAGCAACTGTTCAACCTGAGAAAGACAAATACATAGACATCCAAAATTAGACAAACATAGAGAGAATAAAAATAAAGACAGAGAAGAGAGGAAAGTAAGAGAGAAAAGAAGAGAGAAAGAGAATGAGAGGGGAGAGTCGGAGAGGATAAAGAGAAGGAGAATGAGAAGGATACATTACCGATGAGGAGGAGGAGTAGGTGTGGGCAGACTGGCCGACTGCAAGCGGCGGAGGATGGCAACTTGCGATGGTGGCGGTGGGACGAATGGCGGCCTGACGCGGTGAGGGATAGAAAAGGGGTGAGGGAGGAAGAAATTAGAAGAAGTGAGGAAGAAGGGGAAGCGTTTGCGATTTTAGGGATTTAAAAACTGGCGACCGAAATAATCGGTCACTATTACGGTCGCAGGCTATCTCTTTTTGAATTTAATTTAGCACATTTTAGTGACCGAATTAATATCGGTCGCTAAATGGCTCCAGTATGACCGTTGTATTTTAATCGGTCGCTAATTGGTCAACAAAAAAAGACTTTTGAAGTCAACAGTCTGGCGACCGATTGCTTTGCCACCAACCAATTCGGTCGCAAAATCGGTCACGGTGTCCATGTTTTTAGTTTCATCTGAAAGGTGTTATGGTAGTCGCAATTTCGGTCGCTGTCTGTTTGGTCGCTAATTTTCGGTCACTAAACGAGCTTTTTTTTGTAGTGACTATTTGCCTGATATAAGCAGCATAGAACACCACTATGAAGCATTGAATAGCATTTGCTTTTTCATACTAGAGGTTTAGCCTATAAAAAACTTGCATTTCAAAGCAAATTGGCATATTGCTAGGATAGTTTCTTGCCAATTATTTTAATCAAATTGGCATATTTATAATAATTTATTATTATGAAAACATTTTAAAAATTATTTTTTGTTTTAATATTTATTTTGCTTTCAGCTGTGCATGCCACATGGAGTCACGTGGAGCCGCATAGTGAACCATTTACCATGTATGCTTTTTACGTTATTTCTTTTACAACAATTTGTTGGAGGGACGAAAATTGCAACGTTTGAAAACTATGAGGACAAAAATCGTTCACAAAAACAAAATAGAGGGACCATTTTCGTCAAATTAAAAAACTTGAGGGACTAAAAGTGCATTTTAGCCTTATTTATATTATTTTAATATTTATTTGGTTTCAGTTTTCACTACAAAAAAAAGCTCATTTAGCGATCGAAAATAGTGACCGAATTTGTTGGTTGCTGTTTGCGACCGAATTGACGACCGATTATAGGATCTAAATCAAACACTGATTAGAGTTGATATTGCGACCGAAATAGCGACCGAAATAGAGCGTAGTAGAGGTATCGGTCTCTATTTCGGTCGCAAAAGAAAGGAAAATAAAATTAAAAAATTTATGACTTTTTAGTGACCGAAATGGCGACCGAGTTAAATGCAACAATTAAAATTTATTTATATTTGCGACCGAAATTAAATCGGTCGCTAAACGACGCATAAAAAATTAAAATAGAGCGTGTTAGCGACCAAATTTTAAATCGGTCGCTGAATTTATGAATTCAAATTTCAAATTAACCCATTTAGCGACCGAATAATTTGTTCACTAAAACTAAAATCCGTAAATCGCGAGCCCTTCCCCTTTCTTCCCCATTTCTCTCATTTCTTCTCTTTTCTTCTCTCTCTCTTGCACGCTCTGCTCCTCCCTGCCACCACGCGACGTCTGTGCTCCGGTCACCGCCAGGCCACCTCGATCCGGTGAGTGATTCCACCTCCCCCCCCCTCTCTCTCTCTCCGATGTCTCTCTGTCTCTGTCCCTGTAGCGCACCTGAGCCGCCTCCCTTGAGCCACCACTGTCCGCAGCTCCGGTGACACCACCACCACCAAGGGTAAGCTACCTTGTCTTCTCTCATCTTCTCTCATTCTCTGTTTCTCTAACATAATGGATATTTGGTATCAAGGGTAAGGGAATTAATGTAGAAGGTGGTGTAGTCATGGAAGGGAATGGGAATATAAAGAAAATGAAGGATGGTGGAAGGGGTATGAGATCATTTTAAGTAACGAGGGGTGATACCTGGGTGTTTGTTGGGTATAAGATTTGGTAAAGTTGTTATTGCTCGCAGGTTATAAGAAATTATGAAGGGGCATGGTAATGCAAAACATGGCAATGATAGTTGAAATTTTAGTTTGCTTGGGACTTTTATTGGTGTAGAATCGGCCTAAGGTGGGGCAGAACATGTTCTGTGTGTTTGGCATGGATGTCTTGTATTCTTGGGTCCTACGGGCTTAATGTGATGGATGTCTTTAAGTGTTGTGGGGAAGCTGATAAACCAGTCCTAACTTCCTTTGATCCACTTGGTATTGTATAGTCATGAATCATGATTTTAAGCATTATGTAGTTCTAAACTCCACTTTGTAGGCCATTTCTCCAAGTTTATGCTTCATTCCATTTCTCACCATTTCTCCATTTATCTAAGTTGGTAACAAACTTGTTTAGCTATATTTTTCTGCACAAAACCAGCAGCTACTCGAAAACCATCAGAATAGCAAAATTTCACTTCACTCGATACCTAAACCAATGTGTAGGTACCTGACCAGATGCCTTATTTATAGATTAGGGAAGTTTGAATCCCAATCTAACACAAATTGAAATCAAAATCGGTTGCTTTAGATCCAAGTAATGCACGTCACGGCCGTGATGGCCATCACGGCTAGGCCGTGACGGATTCTGCCTTGGAAATTCTTCACTGGTTGGTCTGTCACGGCCGTGATGGTCATCACGGCCTGGCAGTGATGGCCATCACGGCCTGGCCCTGACAGCTTCTGACCTTTTCGTTCTTCTTTCTTTTTCAGCCCTGCTCGATCATGATCGAGATGCCTATCATAGCTAGGCCGTGATAGGCTCTGTTTGTCTCATTTATCTTCACTTTTCAAGCCCCATCTTCATGAAAGCTCCATCATGGTCAATCTTGAGCATTTTGATCCTTAATTCCTGCAAAACAACACCACAAAACTGTTTGCCACGTATACATTTTTTTTTTGTTAGTTTTTTTTACAGCATCTTGATGAAGAGTTGAAAATTGCAATGTTCGAAAACTAGGAGGACTAAAGTCGCTTAAAAAAGTAGAGGGACGATTTTCGTCAAAATGACGTGTAGTTGTACTGTTATATGTCTGCATGGGAACAATGCAGATAATGTGACGTGTAATTAGCCAATGCTATATATGTAAATTTTAATTTTTTCCAATATTTTTAGAAACCGACTGTAATGAATTTCTTTGTTAATACTTTTTAGCAACGTGGATATTAAAATTTTATTTTATTTTATCTAGGAGAATATAAAGTTATTGGTTAAAATACACTTGACTTACCAAATAATACCTAATTATACATTACAAGAATGGAGAAACAGTAGAGATTTAAATAGAAATGGAGAACACCTACTATGTTCCCTCTTCAGCAAACCAACCTTCAAAAAAAAACCGAGCCTTCAAACAAAATTGGAGGGGAGAGAGAGAGAGAGAGAGAGAGAGAGCCGGGGTGGGGGGGGGGGGGGGGTGGTGCAGAACAGGGATCGAAGAGAAGGGAGGAAGGAAGAAGGCCGGAGTAGTGGTGGTCGAAGACTAATAAAAAATAAAAGTTAGGAATAGAGGGACGAGGGAAACAATGAAGGGAAGGGAGAACAAGGAAGAGAGAAAGAGAGAAAGGGAAGCTTACTAAAGAGGGAGGAAGGAGACAGCAGCTGATGGGGGTGGTGGTGGTACGGGGAGGACGAAGTAATGGTGGTGATCACACGAACAAAGGGAGCTGGAAGAAAAACGAGGTAGAAGGGAATGGATGCGAGATTTAGGGGCTTAATTTTTAGTGTCCAGATAATTTAGTCGCTAAGTCAGTAGCCAAACATGAAAAAATAAACGGTCTCTAAATTCGATCGCCAGATGGCTTCTTCAGAATTTTTCCCCACCCATTTTAGAGACCGAACTAATATCGGATGCTAAATGACTTTAATATGACCGTTATATTTAAAATGGTCGCTAAATTGGTCGCTATATGGTCAATAAAATTGACTAACAAAATTTGGTCGCTAAAGTCGGTCGCTATGTGATCAACAAGATTGACTTTCAAAATTCTCTATATAGCGACCGATTTAGCGATTGAAATTGTTGCCACTAACTAATTCGTTTGCAAAGTGCATGCTATTAACAATGTTAGAAAATTATGGTATTGGAAGCAATTCCGGTCGTTATTAACGATATGGTTTTTTTTGTAGTGCTCATTGTTTAATAGTCACTACTAAGTTTTTTTTCTTTTATTATCTATTTTAATTTTTTATCTTGAAACATTTATTTGACTTTCACAAAAATTTCAAGTTTAAGAAGTGGAAGTTTTATCCAATAATCCAATGACGAAAAAAATAAGAATATATACAACATTTTGGTCTCAGGCTTGGAATTTCTGGTCCTACTGGCTACTGTGGCAGCGTCTCAGTTGTATGGGATTTATGATTTATAGATTTGCTGGTGTTACAGAATCGGGGTAGCTATATCATGTAATGGTCTTGGGTTAGTTTCCTTTTATCATGGTTTTTTCTTCTTTTGGGTGGTGGTTATTTGGTGTTGCCTTTGCTGTTTGTATATTGATAATTCGCTAAAGTATCAAGTAATTATGCCTTTCTTGAGTGGATTTTACTCCCAATTGCATGTTTTTATCCTTGCTTTATCCCCATTTTTAGTTAGTTGAGTCATAATTAGTGTTTAAGTGTTTTTTTGTTAATTTCATGCATTTGATGTTAATTTTATCTTACTTTGTTTTCCTTTTGTGTAATCTAATTTAGGTTCATCTTTTGTCAATTTTAGGATTCAATAAGGAAGTAAACTATGAAGACTTAAAGTGCTTTTGGTGAAGAAGTAAGCAAAGAAGCATGAAGAAAGGAGCCAAATGCACATGTTAGGAGGATCTGTTTCTGCCATTCCCACGCTCACCATGGAATTTCCACGCTCTGTGGATTCGACTGTGGAAACCTGCTTTCTGTCTGTTTCACGCTCAGCGTGGGCACGAATCCTGACAGGATATTTAAACCCTTCTTTTCCATTTTGAGGGGCACCTATGAGCAGCAGTGCGTTTTTCTGACCTAAAAGGATACAAGGAGGCTCCCTTTCAGCTAGAACACCATTTTCCAATGGAGTTTGTTCCATTTTTCTTGTTTATTTCATCTTCCTTTGTTGTTCTCTTTACTATGTCTAGCTAAACCTCTTCTTGTTGGGGTTAGATGTTTACTTCTATAAACTTGGTTGTATTTTGATTTGGTTCTAATGCAAGTTCCTATTATGTTATGAGTATTTGATTCTATGCTTAATGCTTTTCTTGGCTCGATCACCCATGAAATGATTTGTTGCTTTGGTAGACAATTGGAAAGTTGATGCTATTGCATGCTCATGAATCAAATACCAAGTAGTTCATGAATCTAGGAATGGGTCTTGAAGTGCTTGCAATCTTTTAAGTCTTGGCCCTTTATGCAAAATCTCATGTTAATCCGCCTAAGGAATTAGGGTTTAATTTGGGGTTTTAGGCTCATTCCACCTAAGGAATTAGGGTTTGAGTATTTAAAAAGGCTTGATTGTCATAATTGAATTAGGACTTGTGTTAGTAACCATCTCATTGCAATTGAGGGAAGATTAGTGTAGTCTAACCCCAACATTTTCATCCATTTGTTAATCACATCTCTTTGTGCTTGTTAAGTGTTTGTTAAAAATCCCCAAAGGCCAAAAATATTTTAATTGCTTTTGTTGCTTAATTTTATGTTTTGAGCTCTCTTCATGCCAAAGATAGGTCTAAATAGCTGTTTAACTTGTGAAGTGGTACTTGGCAACTAATCCCTATGGTCGATATCCGGTTCTTCCGTTTTATTACTTGCAACGATCCGGTACACTTGTCGTGGTCTCATCAAGTTTTTGAGTTGGGATTTGATGTGGTCACGAAACAGTACTGAAAACAATAAAGAAACAAAGCCAGAAACAATCCAAGAACAAAGCAAAACACTAAATGAACTAGAATGCAATAGCAATGCAATAATCGAAATAAACACAGCAGAAAAACGATAAAGGAGATTAATGAATGTGCAAAATATGTTAGCTTTTGGAAGTGCAATTAGGAAAGAGTTTGTAAATAATCTTAGAAATCATAGGAAAAGTGATAGGAAAATACATACTTTGATATGAATAAAGTTTGGATTCATTGGATTAGAGTTTTGATATTTTTATGTGAAAATTATACTCAAAATATGTTGAAAATATGCAGGATTGAAGGCCTAGCGCTTAACACTAGGAATCCACGCTCAATGCTCAAGGTGCAGTGTTTTCTACTGAATCTGCTTTCTGTTTGCGCTCAGTGCTCACAGTAGCGCCCGACGCTTGTACAAGGCCATTTTTCACCCTTCTTTTTTGTTATTTCTCCCCTTCCTTGGATTCACTTTCCTTAGATGTTCCTGCATAACAATTCAAAGCAATTACACCATATTAGATGACCTACACATCAAGGAACCACTCAACAACTCAATGAACTATTTATGTTTTTGATGATAGAAACAAAAGAACAAGAATACGAGAAGAAAATGATTGGGTTGCCTCCCAAGTAGCGTTTCTTTAACGTCACTAGCTTGACGCCTGATTATTTGATACTCAAGGTGGTTTGAATGATGAGAAGAATTCAAGTCTCTAGTTTAGGTTTATCCCTAATATCTTAGGTGATATCCTTTTGTTACCAATTAAGAACCCTAATTCCTTAGGTGATTCATGAATTAGCACAAACATTAAGCATGTGACTCATAGAAATGTATTGCAATGAAGTTCTATTCCTAGAATCAACATCACAATAGTAATCAACTTCAGATCTAGCATGAACACAAATTTTCCAATTATGCATTCACACTTGTAATCAATTTCATAGATGGCCAATCAAAGAAATGCATTAAGCATTGAAGAGATTACCTAATTGAACGAATTTGAATTGAAATCAAAGGTGAAACGAACTTACATCAAGATCCAAATGAGTTCATCCTATCCTAACCTAAAAGATTTAGAAACTCATGGTAGAAAACTGAAAAATGGATGAAGATTAGGGTAGAGAAGCCATGGATTCTTCAATTCTTCTTTCTAAAAGCTCTTGATCAACCATGAATCTCGAAAATGCTCTCAAATGTAACAGCTTCGCCTCAGAAATGATCCAAAAGTCCTTCAAAATAACCGCCAAACGAAATTTATAGTGTCAGGTACTGAAACTAGCATTGGGCGTTGACATCAGGGCGCTAGGCTCCAGGCTTGGACGAAAACTGATGCCTTTTGTCTTCTTTCTAGCGCTGGCCGTTGATATACTGGCGCTGGGCACCAGAAATCACAGCTTCTGTCCCAGCTGAGCGCTGACTTTGGAACTGAGCACTGGAAATCATGCTTTCTATCCCAGCTGAGCGCTAGGAATTAGGCTGAGCGCTGGGACTGAATTTCCTCTTTTTCTGCACATTTCAAACCAATTTTTAAGTGTGTTTTCCTTCAAACAATGAAATCTAAGAGTCAAACTCTAGCAAGAAGAATTTGTGTATTTTTTTCTATCCATTTTCCTTTAGTTCCTAAGATTATATACATTTTTTATTTTCTTTTCTATATGAATCTGCATATGTTGCAGATTTATCACAACCCCAAACTTAGAGATTCTGCTTGTCCTCAAGCAAACATTTAGGCACAGAAAAAGGGGTAAAAAGAGGTGAAGTTTTATGTTCAATTCCCTTGTGAAACACATTACTCATGCAAGACTTCAACTCCTTACACTTTTGAAAAATACTCAAGCATCACACAATCAAACATTCATTCCACTTGATCACAAGTTTCATGCTTTAGAACAATCAAACACACTACAAAATCAGCTCCATTGAATGCACAAGAAAATCCCTTGCAACAATCAAACACACTACAAAATCAGCTCCATTGAATGCACAAGAAAATCCCTTGCATTCTCTCTATTTAGTGTTTCACTCATCCTCACTTGGGTGTGATTTACTCTCAATTCTAATCACAACACACTCCCCAATCCTAATCTTGACAAGCTGCTAAGAGCACACATCACAAATGGTAATGCAACACATATCATGAGGTCTTTTATTTGGATGTAACGGGGCTAAGGTGAGGGTGGATAAAATCAAGGATATTGGCTAAACTACCTTGACTTCAAGGAATGTGGACGCTTGGAGGTTCTTCCCTTGCTTATCTAGTTTACAAGCACACAATCACACAATTTGTGCCATTTCCTTTTTTATTTATTTACAACTCTTTTTTTTTCTTTTTCTTTTGTTTTCTTCTTGTTTCATTTTATTTTCTTTCTCTTTTACTTTTTTCTCACTTTTGTATACTTTCTTTGTTTCTTTTCCTCTTTTTGGCTTTTTCTTTTTTTTTTCCTTTTTTCTTCTTTCACACTTTGTTTTTTTATTTTCAATTTTTTTTCATAGTAGGTAGCCATGTTTAGTGGCCTACTCACCACCCCAAACTTAATTTACTTGCTTGTCCTTAAGCAAGAGAACAACCCCAATCATAGGATAGCAGTTATGACCCTGAGCTTAAGCAAAGAAATGGTGCCTCAATCACATATGCATATGCAAAAACATTGTAACAGTGACAAGCATCAAGGCAAGAAAAAAGTGAGAATATGCAAGTGATGGACAATCACACATACAAGAAATCAAGTCCTCTGGATAATGTGCCAGAGCATTTGGGCTCAAAAGCTCACAGTTTTAGGATTTGTGCAAGAGAAAAAAAACCATGCATCCAATATTGCATCAATTATAGCATGAAAAATTGTCAAAAACAAGTTACAAGGATCAAAAGTCACAATGAATCATATGCTCAACTAGTGTAAAATGCATGATGTCGGCAATTTTAGCCAAGCACAAGTTCTATGCTCACAAGAGACTTTACACAAAACTCCACTCAAAGCACCAGTGTGCTAATCAAAGAACTACATTTCACTCACGCACTCCACAGGCTGTCACAGAATTGAATTAAGGGAAAAAGGAGAAAGAGTTAAGAGCACTTCCCCCTTTTCCTTGCATGATCTAGCCTGTGGAATCTGTACACACTGCAAACACAGCTGGATGACACTATCAAGTCATCACTACAGCATATAAAGAACAGTTGTCAGTATGCCATGAGTTAATTTCTCAAAATCCACATATACTAAACAGTGAAATATAAGACTCTACACACCCAGATAAGTTTTAGATCCACACAAACTTTGTGACAAGTTCATAACCATAATGACAAAACAAACAAGTTCAAACAACAAAACAAAGTCCTAACTACTGTAGTGCCACCCCTATGGAGCATCCTCGGCAGAATCTGATTATTCTCCCTCCTCTTCAACTTATGCCTCTTCCATATCATCTGTAGCTGAATCATCAAAGTTAATCATTTCCAAGATCTGCTGCTCGGTCAATGGTCCTACAGGTAGTCCTCCCAAAGTCTCTAGGTCCACACCTTGATTTTTCGCCATTCGGCGAAGCATAGATTGAATTTGACACAAGCAAATACAAGAAGGGGGATTGAATTGTGTTTGTTAATAATTTTCGAAAACAACCTTTAAAACAATTTTTGCACTCAAGGAGATTAGAAACAGAAGCAAGCACAAAGACAAAGATCCTTTTTAAAAGACTTTAACAAAAGCAATATCAAAACCCCACAGTTAGTATAAGCAAATAAAACTGAAGTGTTTAAGGATAGAAGATTCACACAAGAGATTTTATCCTGGTTCACTCTCTTCCAACCAAGATCTGCGTCCAGTCCCTTCGACTTGAAGGATTTTTCCACTATTTCTCCAAATAGATTACAACCAAGTATTCAACACCTTTCCAGGCTACAAGTATTTCTTTCTTACCAAGTCTCTTCAGGCTCTAACTCTAACAAAGAGATATAATGTTTGATCTTCTTAACTCACTATGTGTGAGAATATGACAGTTTAAGATCAGTTGAATATTACAACAATATTCAAAGTAAAGAATACAAACTTTTGCTTTTGAAAGAATATTAAAATGAATGATTATTGATTGGCAAAAGTCGTTCTTCAGAACTTGAGGTCTCCTATTTATAGTGACCTTCTTCTTCACTTGTATTTCTTCAACGGTTACTTTGAACAATCCCGTTTAGAGATAACATTTAATGCATGATATCTGTTGTGACTGATAGCTTGATTGTGGCAATGCTGAATAGTACCCTTGGTTATCGAGGTAGCATGAAATTGGAGGTTCACTCCTATGAGTATTGCAGCTTGAGCACTTGTTGTTCCTCCTTTGTGTATAATCCAGCTTTTTTAGTCATAAAGTTGTCATCATACAGATCGTTTTGCAGTATCTTATTATACGATTCTGCTTTTTGCATTTCTTGATGGTACTATGTTTCTTTTACAACAAGGTGAAACATTAAAGCAGATACAACAAATATGAAGAACAAATATTCTATTGAAATAAATATCAATCATTTGAAATAAATTCAAGAGATTCGGATTGCATTTAATTCATTCAAAGATGGAGCTCGTCTAAAAAGAAACTCTGTCTACTTAGTTATATGGGAGACTAAGTCTGTTCAATATTTTACTTTACTCGTCTAATGACGTGGCATATCTTTTTGTCTATCAAGTCTTTGACTTGCTATTCCTTAAAGATCTCTATCTGGTGACGTGGCGGTTAGAGCCCGTCTACTAGATTACTTTATGTTTCAATTCATTCACTTGTACTAATTACTTCCGTCTGCTTACGTGGCAAGATGGACGTGCTTATTATCAAGTCTTTGGACTTGTTGTATCTAAACAATTTATTTTGGTATTCATATAGAAAACATTTAGAGCTTCGTCTACTTAAGTAAACCAGTCTAAAGAAGTAACTTTACCAAAGTTTTTTAGTAGCCCGTCTACAAGGGTGGACGCGTATTTTTCAATGAAAACTTATCCCAAGTTTATTTTACTTATATTAAAGTATTCCTGCATAACTGAAAGCATAAGTTAGATCTCAACTAACACTTTGCCAAGCAAATTTAATCCTTTTGTTAGCATCAAAACTTAGAGATTATTAAATCCAAAACCACTTTGGTTCCAACATAGATTCCAGCCCTTGCTGGGATTGCAGAATGAGAGTGTTTAGGCGACATATGGCTTGGACATTGTGGTCCAACCGCCCTTGGCGAAGTTATACCCGCTCCAATTGCCCAATGACCTTTGTAAGGCTAGTCTCTACATTCCCGATCCTCTCTGTAATGTCAGATTGCTGCTGTCCAATGGGTGGCCCCTACTGTTCTGGTGGATCAACATGATCAGCCTGCTGTTCTAACACCCTCCTTGGGCATTACTTCTTAACATGTACAGAAATAAATGAAAAAGTAATTTGCTGGTTGCTTTCGGAAAAATTATTTATTTTAAGCCAGAAAACTCGGGTGTAAAAATTTTCTTATGCGGAAAACTTTGGAACACCATGATACATACACTAAAACAGTAAAATCATATTCTTAACGAGGTCACTACGGCATACAATTTTTCTCAAAAAGTTTCAATTTTCAAAAAGATAAAATGAAACCAAAGCTAATTACAACCCTAAATTTACCGACCTTTTCAAACTTACAACCCAACCAAGACTCCTAAGTTGGTCGTAACTAACAGACGCTACAACCGATAGAAGTAGCAACAACATGCCCCGAACTAGACAGCCTTCTTTTTCTTGTAGAGATCATACCCCTTGTGCGGCTCTGATATATTTGTAAGGGTGAGACGCCAATATATGGATTTAACACAATAACTACATGCGAGACATAAAATAAAACATACACATATACATTTTTCATAAAAACATAAGCATTCATAATAAGGCAAATAGTTTATCACTGGGTTTCATACCCCAAACATCATCATTTGAAAACTGTGCATGAACACTTCATATTCGTAATCTATATTCATACCTAATCTCATGAGATATCCCAACCTCGAGGTGAGTTGATCAAACTCAATAGCCATGCAGGCAAAAGGCATGAAGCCAAAACCATAGCACACTGTCCAACACAAGGCACAGTGATCACCGAATATGGTTACCATAGCACACCGTCCAATTTAAGGAGCAGTGATCACCGAATATGGATTTTCATTGTCCAACCAGGGCATAATGATACGTCGATTCATGAATATCGCCATGATATCATGATTAACAAACAGGCATGTCTGCCTAAAATGCATGTAAAACATTTTGTTCTTGACGTTTTTCTTTATGTTCAATCTTCCCTTGCCGGAGCTTAAAAGCTTCCGACCAACCATAGTTTTAGACATCTTAACACTTTTATTAAAAACACAGGACATCAAGTCCGAGTGCTCAATCACGAAAACCCTAGACCGATGCCTCGGGCTTAGGTTCGTGGTAATAGAAAACAGTATTCACTTTGAATAATATTATTTACCCCGAACTTAGGACATGCAGTCCATAGCATACACAGTCCAAAACTACCCCGAAATTAGGACACACAGTCCAAAACTACACCGAAATTAAGACTCAATTCCCAAAACGCTACAAAAATGCTATTTCCCCTACATCTCGATTACTAAGTTCAAACTCACTATCTACATTGTTTGCGTAAAATTTGTTTCTGGAAAATCATCTCAAAGGGAAAATTCTTTCGTAAAATCATCAGTTACTAAAATCTTTTCTGAAAACTTCAAGTTTCAAAAAGAGAGTCACTTGAGGCTCAAACTTAGTTTAAAATACATACTGCCGTTTTAGAAACACTTGTCATCAATACTTTTCCAATTACCGTTGTTAAACATTTTAAAAGTCATTTAAGCCAAATCTTAGCTTTTTCCACTTAAATAATTTTCTAATATCATAATTAAGTTATTTTCATAGATTAATTTCATAAAATATAATTTTATGATATTACGGAATTTCTTACGTAAAAATTAGCAGTCCAAAAATAATTTCACAGTTACGCCCTCACCGTGACTTATAAATTGCATTTACACTAATAAATCATTAAAATAATAATATTTTCAAATAATTCCTTATTTTATCAAATAATTATTTAAATCATAATATCTTCCAATATTTCTCAATTAACTATTGAATATTCCTCGTAAAGTCTTCTTAAAGCTTTTATCTGATTAATTGATTGGGCACTGACCGCTGTCAGGCTTCTCAAACAACAATCTACAACATCATAACAATATTCTCAGGTAGATCATGCATCACAATATCATAATTATAACTGAAAATAAATAATTAAATCCAGATAACCAAACACAAACAAATATCACAACTCTAATCAAATACCACAATCACAACCAAACACCACAACCACAGATAAATCATACAGACCACACACTAATCACAAATAGTTATTGGGAAAAATCCCTCAGGTAAGCTCCCCTTACCTCTTGAAGATTCAAGCTTTGGTTTCACGAATGGCTTTTCGATTCGAATCCGGTTTCCTCCGCACAACTCAGGATAATCCACTAAGATTTATCCTTCAACAAATCACAACAAATAATTATCAATCAAGCACTAAATACACCTATGCTCCTATATGCTAGGTTCGGTCATGAGGTTTTTAAGTTGGCTAGACATGATAAAATTTTGCAAGCTTTTGGATTAAGGATCCTTACGCAAGATTAAGACATAAACAAAGTTTTCTTAAAAAAATTGAATCAAAACCATTTTAACCACAAAATTTAAGACTTTCGACCATGACACAAATTATGGCTCAAAATTTCTAAAAATCTTAAGCTCTTTGGATTAGTCATCCTTGATCACTTAAACCCTAAAACAAATATTAACATACAAAGATTGAAATCAAATATTTCAACCCTTCAAAAATGAATTTCGGCCATGATTATCAAAATTAGCTAGGGATCTCAAAATTTCACATACTCTTAGGTCAATGACCTTAGAGTAGTATAGAGTTAAGAACAATGACCATAAGTTGAATACCAAAGCAAAATCATCCAAGTCTTCAAGAACATGGATTCGGCCTTCACATAGAAAATAGTCTAAGCATTTTATAATTCATCAAGCTCTTGGATTTAACAAGTAAAAGTACTAGAGAGATCAAATCAAATATTACTTTCCAAAAATTGAAACAAAGTTCATGGCTTTGGTGTTCTTCACAAACTCAACTATGGTGTTCTTAGCTTTTTTTGAGAGAAAATGTGAGATGATGAAGATGAAGTTAGAAAATGACTAAGTGTGGATGTGGGGAGGCTGCACGAAATTAAGGGAGTGAAGGGAAGTTTTGTCCATCAAAAATTGCCTTGGGGACAAAATGGTAAAAATACATAGGGACTAACTTGTAGTTCCTTTAAAATTCAAGGACATTTTGGACATTTCACACTTAAAGCCATCATGACAAACATGTGGTGAGGATTGGTTGGAGATGTGGCTGATTTGTGTCTACAAATTGTGGGGCAAACTTGTCATTTCGATGAAAGTTTAAGGGTAAAATCGTCCAAGGGCAAAACGGTCTTTACACTAGTTTAAAGAAATATCTAGATATTTTGTAAAAAGTAATCATGACATGGGTGACTCATCCATGTGACTCACCATCCTAGGTGGCAAGAGGTCTCAGCATCCGACGTCAGATTTTGTCTCTGCACGTCCGTTCTCGACTCCGTCAATTACGCGATTTAGGGTTTTACGCCCGAATCGAGTATAATAACTTATTTATTTTGAAAATTTTAAAAATAACATTTATTGTTGGAAATGAGATATAAAATATATTCATTTCGTTTCTTGGGTCAAAATTAGGTTTTTTTATCAGTAAAATCTTACTGTCAGCGAAAACGCAGACCGGGTTCCGTCTGAATTTTTAACCAAAAATTTCACCGTATATTTGTAAAAATAAGTATGATATGAACATGACTTTGGTTTTCCCAAAATCATTTTTTAGGTTTCAGATAAAAATATAAACGTTTATTTATATTTATACGGATCTTTGAAAGCAAAAAAAATGGGTGTGTTACATTACTACCCCACTAAAAAAATTTCGTCCTCGAAATTTCGTGACTCAAAACTATACAGGATCTTTTTAATCCTAAGGTCTTACTTTCACAAGAATGTAAGTAATTATAGAAGAATTTTGTTAAAGGAATATAGGAATGTTCAGTATGTAAAAAGATTTTTTACTATGTTCGTGAGTGTAAAAATGCATAGCTAATACATGTTTACAACCATGATTCTAATAAAGTTCCTTCTTCCATAAGAACTTCCGGCTGATTAGAAAATCAAAGATAAACAATTTTGAATTCCAAGGGAATTCATCCTTCGTACAGGAAATCCACAAAACAACATTGTTTAAAAGGAGTACAGTCTGGCCAAAAAAAAAATCAGACTGGATCACATTTACGAAAAGTAAAAGTGACTAGATTAGGTTTCATCTTGAAACTTCTTTTATCAAGAAAATGTCTATCCAGAACAATAATAGGATAGTTCACAAAAATAAAATTCCATAATAATTGGTCCAACAATTTAAGTGTGAAAACAATTCATAATCGTTGGAAAAGAAATGATCTGACCCCAACCAGAAACTGAAACGTACACTTATGTGTCTAAAACACATTACTTCTAAGAAGTAATTCGGTCAAGTCCTAATCAGAGAAAACACAACATCAACACAACGGACCTATTCCCTAACATTCCCGAAAGACTCGACCAGCTCTGATACCACTAATGTAACACCCTCCTTGGGCATTACTTCTTAACACGTACAGAAATGAATTAAAAAGTAATTTGCTAGTTGCTTTCGAAAAACTTATTTATTTTAAGTCAGAAAACTCGGGTGTAAAAATTTTCTTATGCGGAAAACTCTAGAAAACCATGATACATACACTAAAACAGTAAAATCATATTCTTAACGAGGTCACTACGACATACAATTTTTCTCAAAAAGTTTCAATTTTCAAAAAGATAAAATTAAACCAAAGACTAATTACAACCCCACAGTTACCGACCTTTTCAAACTTACAACCCAACCAAGACTCCTAAGCTGGTCGTAACTAACAGTCACTACAACCGATATCTTGACAAATCAATTAGCATTATTATTATTTTCTTTTCAAAGAGAATATTTTAAGGCAATTTTGA
>JAUPTC010001439.1:0-25000 GCA_030762895.1 Sophora flavescens
CTCATTCTTCCCCTTTGAACCCAATCATTGCTTGGTGTTCCGTTCGTAGTTGAGAGAGTACAATCACCCGTTAGTGCCAATTAGCAAAGGTAATGGTTCTTCCCTCTTTTGTTTCCTTTTCTATTTCATGAATTGGGAACTAATTGGTTAACCCTTTTTGTGTTGACCAATGGTTGGGAACGTTCCTCGAGCCATTCGAGGGAACCAGTTTAGGATCGTCTTGAGTTTACAGGAATTTTTCATCCCAAGTATGGGGAGAAGGAATAGTATGAGTATGTAGGCTTGGGGGTAGCGTAAGACGAAGGGTTACCCATGACCCTATTGTATGATAACATGCTTATATGCCTATGTGCCTAATTGCTACTTGATGTTTAACTATTTATGATGATAATATTTGCATGATTGTTCTTGTTGATGAATGTTGTTTGTTATGAATATGATGATGTTATGATGCCATGTTTATGATGAGTTTATGATGATTATTGGCTGTTGATTGATGATGTGAATATTACACTGTTTAAATGATGAAAAAACTGTTAATGATGTTAAAGGAGGTTTTTCCCCTTTTGTTCATAGTTTCTGAATGATAGCAATGAGAGTGATTGTTATACCAAACGGTTTAGCAAGACCCTAGGGATTGATCTTTGAGCGATTAGGGACAATTAAATGGGATGAGATTAAAGGATTAATTCCCCTTCAATTTGTAAGACATGTATATTTAATCAGAACCAATAAAACTGATGTCAATGGATTAGTGAAAGCTAGTATGATTGAATCTATGAACTGACCCAAGGATTTGGTAAAGGGTTTCTAACCCTTTCTGCCCAGATCAGTACGGTCAAGCTCCATTGAGCACGACTGTGCTTAATAAGGAGCACGCCCGTGCTCCAATTCAAATCCAGGACTGGGCGCTCTGTCTAAGCACGCCCGTGCTCAACAGTCAGCACCAAGCACGCCTGTTCTCAACACTCAGCACGACCATGCTTGCCTGTGAGCCTAGCACGCCCGTGCTTAGGGGTGAGCACGGCGTGCTCACCAATGCATAACAGAACGCATAATAATGCAGCAAACAGGGGTTTCACCCCAAATGCCTTAAAAGACTTAATAAGACATTTAACGAACTTGAAGACAAAAGACAAGTGATAAGATTATGTACCTTTATAGCATAGTGGCCAAGGGGCCCTTGATGCATGATGGTCAAGGTGGTAATCTCTAGTTCTTAATGGTTAGAGTGTTAATTAAAGATGATGATGTACCTTGGTAGCCTAGTGGCCAAAGGGGGCCTTGATGCTTGAAGGTCAAGGTGGTAATCTCTGGTGCAGAATGACCAGAGTGTTTAAAACAATAAATACGAAAAGATAACGATAATCCTCGATAGCCAAGTGGTCGAGGTGTTGATGGTGATAAAACTTGGGTAGCCTAGTGGCCCAAGCGGAGGTGGTAGTTGTGTTTGCGTGTTGTGTTGAGCATGCATTCACGCATCAGAGATGTTAGTGGGGGATGTTCAACATAGGGGAGGTCGTCCGAGAGTAAGGCGATCTGACTATCCGCGGTGATTCATCCGAGAGATAGGTGAATCGTGCGCCCCCGCGGTGGCGCATCCGAGAGTAAGGTGCGTCGGCTATCCTAGGGGTCCACCTATGGTAAGGTGAACTTCTCCGACGTTGGTGGTTATTGACCATTATGGAGATGTACCTCCGAAGTTGACTTCCTGAGGTATAATGGGCATACACGTCGTATGATGATAACTGTTATGTTATATTGTTGTTTGTTATAACATGCTTGTTTGATGTATGCTCATCTTTCTAACTGCTTCCTTGCCATTATATTCATATACATGTTTCTTACTCCCCATCTCTATATTTCTTGTTTTGTGGCATGTATCTTTATGCAGAGGACGGCGAACAGCCAGTTGAGGAGTGACTCTGAGGAGCCGCGGCTCATAGTTTGGATTTCCAGTTTTTGTTAGTTAGTTTTGTTTTGCTTTAGTTTGTATCCGAGGATATTTTCCGGATTGGTTATACCAGCTCTGTATGGGACATCGAGGGTTGGGTTATGTTTTATCTCCGCGTTTGATACAATGTGGTATTCTCTATCCGTTGTTGGTTGAAAATTTTCAATAAATGATGCATGTTTTATTTTTAATTACCTTATCTTTAATGCTTTACATGTATGTGGGGTAGAGGGTGTCACATTTAGTGGTATCAAAGCAGGTCTGTCCTATCAGGCCGTGGTATGAGTCTGTTGTGTGCTCTTGTTTGAATTGCCTGTATTTATATAGGCATTGATGCTTAATATTAGAAACCTATAGCTTTTCCTGCTTTAAGTTCTCTATATTTAACAAGTTGTATTGGGTAATTACAGGAACTTCTGGCAGGAAGAGGCAGCAACGACCAAGCTATCACAGATGCTTTGGCACTCCTTGCCAACGTGATAGGTTAGAACCAGAACGCGAACCACGACGGGGGACCAGCTGAGTTTCAGGGTCTTGACAAGTTCCAGCAGAACAATCCACCGTCCTTCAAGGAAGATTATGATCCTGAGGGGGCCCTGCTCTGGATGAGGGAGACTGAGAAGATCTTCCGAGTCAAGGGATGTAACGAAAAGCAGAAGGTCATCTTTGGGACCTTTATGCTGACAGAGGAGGCTGAGCACTAAAGGGAGAACTATCGTCAGTATTTGTAAGCTGAGGGTAATGTGGTCATGTGCACTGTCTTCAATGACAGTTTTCTAGAGAAGTACTTTCCGGCAGATATCAAGGACAAAAATGAAATGGAGTTTCTGATGCTGAAACATGGGAATATGTTAGTAGGGGAGTATGTGGCTAAGTTCGAAGAGCTCGCCCGTTACTATACCCTGTATCAGTATGTGACGGACGACCCGCTCCAAGTGCGTAAAGTTTGAGGATGGTCTGCGTCCAGAGATTAAGCAGGCTATCAGCTAAGAGGAGATCAGAGTTTTCCCAGTTTTAGTCAACCATGAAATAACCAAAGTTCACACAAGAAGGAGGGTTGAATTGTGTTTACCAACTTTTTCGGTTACTTAAAAAGATTTTCGCAGGCACAACAAGCAGAACTTAGATTTGATAAAATCAAACGAGTGATACGTCTAATATTCAGACAGACTATGCAAGCAAACAGAAAAGAGTAAAACAAAGTATGATATTCACAAAATTAACTCCCCAAGTTAAAAGCTTAGACAAAATAATACTTAAGCAAAATAAAGAGATCAGGGGAGAGGAATATCACTCAAGAGTTTTATACTGGTTCACCCCAAAATCCACAGGGCTACGTTCAGTTTCTTGGCAGCACCAAGTTTCTACTATAACTGAGTAAATTACAGTACAGGTATTCTTTGCATACCTAGCCTCTTCAGGCTCAACACTCAAACAAGTATTCTTTGCACACCTAGCCTCTTCAGGATCAACACATAAGGAATATAAAGG
The DNA here is from genome assembly GCA_030762895.1 of Sophora flavescens. Lineage (NCBI taxonomy): Eukaryota > Viridiplantae > Streptophyta > Magnoliopsida > Fabales > Fabaceae > Sophora > Sophora flavescens. The sequence continues at coordinate 3,446 of JAUPTC010001439.1, forward strand.
TTTTGTGTAATTAATACAACTTGCAAGTCTTTCAGATCACACTGAAGGAGTGGAATAAAGATGAAGTGTGAAAGGCTGCGAATTAATATCAAAGGATTGGAGATGTATTCAATGAAAGGATGAAGAAGTTAATGAGGAGAGTAAATGCTTCTGCACAGTGTTCTTAATGATATTCAACTACTTATGTTCATCTTCATTGTTTGATCTATTTAAGGGCTTCAATCAAGAGATCCCTTTAGACACCGCTTCAGAAAATGTGTTCTTTTGATTTGAGCTTCTGAGACACCATTAATGCCAAAGAGTCGTTCTGTATAAACATTAAATGCTTGGGAACGTTTAGCTTTGACAAGGTTGTCCAAGAGTGCATTTTAATCGGAATCAGCTGTTATATCAGAGTATGCAGCAGCAGGCTTCTTGTACTTGCAGCAAAGAGCTTTCCTCTTTTAGTGCAACAGCCAGTTCACTTTCCAGAAAGCATTTTTACCTTGTACTAAAACAGCTAAAAAGTTACTGTTGTGGTATGGATATTGCATGTTTATTCCTTAAAACCTTGAAACAAATGTTCTTTATTCTTTATCCTTTGAGCTATTGTCCAGAGGTCTTCGAGATCCTTAAGGAAGGCATTTAATATGAATAAAATGACTTGGACTTCATTTCTGATAAACTGACATTATACCAGAGTTGGAAAATCAGACGGGTGAGAAGTAATCAGAAAACAGACGAGTGCTTAAGCAGTCCAAAAACTAGACGAGTGATCATGCAGTCCAAAACTAGATGGGTGCTCATGCAGTCCAAAACTAGACGGGTGCTAGCTTATTCCAAAAGTCAGACGGGTGATCAACTGAGTCTGTTTCAGACAGATGCTTCTTTCCACGCCATCAAGTAAACTCAGATCTTGATAGCGCGTTGACTTGGTCTTTGACTAAAAAGCAGACGAGTGGTTTTCAGACAGGTCTTATAAACTGAACTCTACTGAAAAGCAGACGAGTCAAAAAGTAGACGAGTGACCTTAAATCTGAATTTCTGCACACTTATCATATTTGTTAGTAATTTCATAAGGTTCAATATTACCATACTTAATCTATTTGGAATCATCAAAACTTAGAGAATTTACACATTGAATGTGTTTCAGACTTATGAGGTCTCAACATTGCCACCCCCCCCCCCCCCCTTTTTGATGATGACAAATAATTTTTCTGATTTTATTGAACATCAAAAAGTAATAAGAGAAATTTCAGAAGATATAATTTTTAATGCTCCCACTTAGTTTATGCATCAGATAAATAAATATTTAGAGCAAATTGTATCAGAGCAAATTGTATTAGAGCAACCATAACTTTTGGAACATAAAAACACAGACAGAATTGATTTTCTTATTTTTCTATTATATTTCCTCCCCCTTTTGGCATTAATCAAAAAGTAAGTAAAACAGATATATTAAGACAGATAGCCAAAAGCAATACCAAAAACAATTCATTTCATATAATCAGAGTCAGAAGTGTTACAAGTGATGGACATCACTGACTAGTACATTGCATGACTCAAGAGGAAATAAAAAAGACTAAGTCCTAAGATCTAAGAACTAGGGCCTCCTTGGCTTTTGAAGAAAGCTTCCATCATCTTCTGCATTGCTTGTTGATGAGCTAACATCTGAGCTTGAAATGCAGCTTGCTGAGCAATTGCTTCATCCTGTCTTTGAATGACAGTCTACAAACTTGAAGACATTGCATCGAGCCTTTGATGGGTAGCAGGATCATAAGCAACTACAGCAGTAGAATCTGTTGTAGCCATTGCAGTTGCAGATGCGGATGGAGGAGGTGGATTAGGAGGAGGAGTAGGAGGTAACTCTTCAATAATAATGTGGTCCTCAGGCTGAGGGTCTGGAAAAACATTGATTGTGAAAATTGAAAGGGAAAAAGGATAAAGAGCATAGGCTTGGCTATCTCTGGTTGGAATGGCTTTCTTCTCTTCTTCAGATACTCCAGAGCTAGAGCCACATCTCCAGTAGATGCCTCTGACTTTCAGAAACTTGTGTGATGGGTCTCTGTAGTGAACAACCTCAGTCTGGATTTGCATTTATTGTCATTGAGCTTGATCGGACATAATTGTTGATCTCTAGGCCAGTCAATGACCTTTTGATTTCCTTTCAAGGCCATGGAGTCAGGCATTACTTTGAGCTCAGTAGAGGGTCTCATGAAGATGTGTGGATCGAAGAGCCATTTGTTTATTGGTTTTTATTTTCTGGCAAGCTTAACAAGCTGCCTTTCAGCTTCAAGTGAAGCAATGACATCCAAGTCTTTGATGTTGAGAAAATTTGAGCAAGACTCATCTGTGACGGAGAAGGGAGTGGTTCTGGAAGATAGGTGATATGGAGGTAAAGTGGCTTAAGGGAGTGGGCTGTGTCTTGTTTCACAAAATAAATCTGGAAAGATTATTCTCAGAGGGACTTGGTTCTGGTTTCTGATGTAATCAGGGGTTTGTATTTTGGATGAAGGTGGATAAGTGGGATTGTCAAAATAATCAAAGTCATTGACATCCTTAATAAGAAGAATGTCAAAATGATGAGATGTTTGTGGTGTGGAAGTATCAGACATGTGAGTTTCTGATATGGTAGGATTAGGTTCAGAAGAGTGATGGATGGGTGATGTGTGTGAAGGAGTTGGAATTTTTGGTGAAGAAGGTGGAGTAGGGGTGTTTTGTTGTGGTTGAGGTGATGGTGTTCTTTGTAGTGGTGGTGTTGGTGCTCTTTGTGGAGACAGTGGCAATGGTGATGATGGTTGTGGAATGGAGTTTGTTGTGGCTGTTGGTTGAGGTTGAAAGGAGGATTCTCTTTGAGGTGAGGGTGATGGTGATGGAGTAGAAGGTAATACCAATTTCCTTCTTGTCATAGTGGTCCTCTTTTTCTTAGGGGTCACTGTCTCTTCTGATTGAGACTCCCCCTCAGCTTGCACTGCTCTCTTCCTCTTGAAGACTTTTGTTATCTTATGGGTGCAGTAGGAGCGGGAAGCGACAACTTACTCGGAAGATTCAAGAATGGGCTCAACAACCTGAGAGACATCAGCACCATCTTGAAACATAGAAGCTTCATCAGTTGAGAGAGTAACTTTCATCTTCTTCCTTTGAAGTTGAGACCTTTCTTCATCAACAGGTTCCTCAAAAGGTTCAGCCTTAACTAGTGGAATGCTCTGTCTTTCACTAGCAGGTGCAGCAGAGGAAGATGCTTCAACAGTTGAAGGTTCTACAATTGGTTGAAGTTGAATTTTCATCAAAGACAGGGTCTTTGAAGTTATCTCTGTGTAGAGATCAGCATGGAAAGCTTGTGACATGTTGTTCAAAGAGTTGGCTCTAAAGATTCTTATCAGAAGCATGCCATAGGGATATCGACCCTTGCACTTCCCTTTAACAGTTTTCAGCATGTGTCCAAAAATTAAATCTATGATATCTATCTTGATTCTTTGGACTAAGTGGTAGATAGCAAAATTTTCTATCTTACTCATATGATCCCTAGAACCAGTTTTAGGTATCACACGATTAATTAGAAGAACATGGAGAAATCTTGCTTTTGGGGTTAGGAACTTTGAATCAAAGTCCTTTGGCTTGGAAACTCCATATAGTACGAGGTTCACAGCTGCCTCGCCACCTTGATTCTTCACCCAGCTTTTGTCGTAGCCCGCTCCTTCTCTAGGTCACTTAGTCACTTTAGTGAGTGACTCATTGGTGATGAAGACATGGTCTTCATCAACATCACCAGAGATCATGAAGGTTGTGTTGTCCTTGGTGACTTTAGAGTTTTCCCAGAATTCCCTAACCAAGGAAGGATAGACATCTTCCATAATCTGGAAGAATGGTAGCCACCCAGCATACGCGATTTCTGGCTTGACATCTAGTCCTTTGTTCTTCAACTCAGAGAAGTTAGGGATCCTTCCAGGATGCACTTTCTTTAGTTCTGTTAAAGAAAGTCTGGATCTTTCAGCAACATCTTCAAGAAAACTTTTGGGTGCCATTGTTTCAGAGGAGAAGATTTTTAGGGTTTGGAAAGGAAGGGTTTCTAAGAGATGAAGACGAAGACAGTGCATAGAGAGATTGTGAGCAAGAGACTTGAGTGGGTAGTTTTGAAACAACATGAATTCCTTTTGTTAAAACACTTGAGTGTTTTTTAGTTGGGAATGAGGAGAGAGAGATTATTGCTATAAACAGCAATAAATTTTGAAAAGACAGTTGTAAATTAAATGAAACGTTTTTCATAAAATGGAGGAAAGGAAAAAAACAAAACACAATGTACACGTGTCTCAGTCAGGGTTTAGCACTAAGTGCTTTTAGCCACGTCATCAGACACTTAGACAAGTAAAATTTTCAGACATATCAGCAAGCACTCATTCAGACACATTATGCACATTAAGATTCCTTCTGATAAAAACAAATCTATCTTCACTTAAGGGTTTTGTAAAGATATATGCCCACTGATATTCAGTGGTTACAAACTTAATTTCAAAAACACCATTTTGAACATAATCTCTAATAAAATGATGATTGATTTCTATATGTTTTGCTCTAGAATGCTGTATGGAATTCATAGACAGATTAATAGCACTAGTATTATCACACCAAACAGGTATATTATGCCCAAACATTGAATAATCCTCAAGTTGATATTTTACCCAAAGCAGTTGTGAACAACAAGCGGCGGAGATATATACTCGGCAAAGTAGATTGATAGAGCAATGGTACTTTGTCTTTTGCTTGACCAGGAGATCATATTTACTCCAATGAAGTGACATCCTTCACTAGTACTTTTTCTATCAATTCTATCTCCAGCAAAATTAGCATCACAGAATCCAGCTAACCTGAAATCTTCAGCTTTCTTATATAATAGACCAAGGTTAGTGGTTCCAATCAAATATCTGAAAATTCTTTTAACAGCCTTATGGTGAGATTCTTTAGGGTCTGATTGAAATCTAGTATAAAGACAAACACTGAATTGAATATCAGGTCTGCTAGCAGTTAAATGTAGAAGAGATCCAATCATACCTCGGTAGACAGTTTGGTCTACATTTTTACCTTCCTCATCCTTGTTTAGAATAATTGATGGATGCATAGGAGTACTCATAGGCTTTGAATTTTCCATTTTGTACTTTTTCAGAAGTTCCTTGGTGTACTTTTGTTGATGAATATATATTCCATCACTTGTCTTCTTGTTGATTATAACCTTGAGCAACTAATCTTGCTTTGTTTCTTACCACTTTTCCATCTTCATCGAGTTTGTATCTAAATACCCATCTAGTTCCAATAACAGATTTCTCCTTGGGTTTAGAAACTAGAGTTCAGACATCATTTCTCTTGACCTAATTTAGTTCTTCTTGCATGGCTAGAATCCAGCTTTCATCTTGCAAGGCTTCTTCAATCTTTTTGGGTTCCAAATCTGATATGAAGGCCATGTTGTTGTTTTCGTTGAAAGAAGATCTGGTTCTAACTCCTTGAGACGGACTTACAATAATAAGATATTCTGGATGATAGGTCTTGAATTTCCAATCTTTCTTTAAATTATGAGTTTCAGACGTATCAGCACTTGTCTGAATTTCAGACACTTCTACTTTTGGCTTGTCTGAAGATTCTTCCACTGTCGGATTAAGTTCAATACCTGCAACATCGTCTTCTAGATTTGATAGTTCCCTACCAGTCTTCAAACCATCATTAAACTTTACATGAATTGATTCTTCTACAACATAAGTTCTAGAGTTAAAGATTCTAAAAGCTTTAGACATTTCAGAGTATCCAATGAATATGCCTTTATCTACTTTTGAGTCAAATTTGCCAAGATGGTCTTTTGTATTAAGAATATAAGATTCACATCCAAATGCATGAAAAGATATGTTGGATTTTCTACCTTTCCACAATTCATAAGCAGTCTTATTTAGGATAGGTCAAATCAGTATTCTGTTTTGCACATACCAAGCGATAGATAATGGCTTACGCCGGAAGTACTTAGGAAGATAATTTTCATTTAGCATTGTTCTTCCCATCTCCTGAAGAGATCTATTCTTTCTCTCAACCACTCCATTTTGCTGTGGAGTTCTAGGTGTGGAGAAATTGTGAGAAATACCATTTTCCTCACATAACAGTTTGAACTGCTCATTTTCAAATTCTCCTCCATGATCACTTCTAATAGCAGAAATACAGAAACCTTGCTTATTCTGTACTCTCTTGCTGAATACTGTAAAGTCCTTATAAGACTCATCCTTGTGGGTTAAGAAGAGTACCCATGAAAATCTAGAATAGTCATCAACTATGACAAAACCATATTTCTTTCCACCTAGGCTAGCTACACTGACTGGTCCAAACAGATCCATGTGTAACAGTTGCAAAGGTCTAGAGGAAGTGACTTCTTTCTTAGATTTGAAAGTTGATTTTACTTGTTTGCCTCTCTGACATGCATCACACATAATATCTTTCTTAAAGGAAATATTAGGCAATCCTCTCACAAGGTTATGATTTTTCAATTTAGAAATTTGTTTCATTCTAACATGTCCTAGTTTTTTAGGTAATAGCCACTTTTCATCCTCTTTAGACATAAAGCATGTCACACTTTGATCTGAAAATTCAGACAGGTCAATCTTATACATATTGTTTTGCCTTTTAGCAAAAAAGAAGGTATTTTCACTATTGCCGTTGACTATGCATGCATATTTAGAAAACGATACAGAAAATCCACTATCACACAATTGACTTATGCTAAGCAGATTATGTTTCAGTCCTTTCACATATAAAACATCACAGATAATGGGTAAGGGAGGTTTACCACCAATTTTACCTACACCAACAACTTTTCCTTTCTAATTGCCACAAAAAGTCACATGTCCACCTTTCTTAGGTTGGAGGTCTAGGAACATAGACCTTTCTCCTGTCATGTGTCGCGAGCATCCACTGTCCAGGTACTATAACAGGTGTTTCTTTTGTCCTGTTAAGTAGGTCTGCAATAGAAATGATCATGGACTTAGGTACCCACACTTTCTTGGGTCCTTTTCTGTTAGTATAAGGAGTCTGTGAAGACTTCTTTCCCTTTTTGTGGATACACTTAAACGTGATATGTCCAGTTTTCCCACAGTATGTGCATATAGGTTTACTTGATACAGATTTGACAATTATTTTTTTAGAACTTTGTTGATCCTTTATGATGTTCTTGACTGGAATATCCTATTCCTTCTTTGTTAAGGGAGTGCCTCTGACTTCCCAAAAGTTTAGTCAGATTATCTCTACCATTAATAAATTTGGCAAGATCTATGGTGAGGTCTTCAACTTTCTGTTGAAGTTTATTAATTTCTTCAGAAGGTAGAGTTTCAACTGAGATATCAACTTTAGACTTTTCAGTCTTAAGCATACTATTTTTGTTAGCTAACTTTTCACATTCTTGAGATTTCTGTGTATACTCATTTGAGGGTTTAACATACTGTCTCCTGAGGGATTTGAAAGCTTTAGACATATAGTTGGATTCTTCCAATAGTTCATTATAGGCATCATTCAATTTCTCAAGTTCAGAATGTACCTCAGTGTCTGATTCAGAGTCAGTATCTACCATAAGACAGATTTGCTTCAAGCTCCTCTCCTTCACTTTTAGGGGAGCTTTCATCACGATCATCCCAAGTGGCCATCATTCCTTTCTTCTTTTTGTTGAAGAACTTCTTGGGAGATTGCTTTTTGTGCTGAGGGCATTTTGCTTTGATATGACCAGGCTTCTTACATTCATAACACATAATGGCATTCTTGTCATGAGATCCACCATCTTTTTTTCTCTTTGTTGAAGCACCTGAAAGGTTTGTCCTTTCTGAAGTTTCTTTTCTTCCAAAGCTTTTTCATTTTTCTAGTGAAAAGAGAGAGTTCATCATCTTCATCATATGAATCATCTTCATTTGATTCCTCAGATTCCTTTAAAGATTCATCAGCTTTGAGAGCTTTTGATGAGGTTCCTCTAGATGATTTCTTGTCAGCTTTGAGGGCAATAGATTTGTTTTTCATTCCATTGTTTTCTTCAATCAGCTCTTGTTCATGGATTTGGAGAGTGCCAAGAAGCTCATCTATTTCATTATTGTTAAGTCTTTGGCCTGAGATACAGCAGTCACAAGTGGTCTCCATTGCTTTGGAAGACTTCTGAGAATCTTTTGAATATGTTCCTCAGTCTTGTAAACTTTTCCCAGTGATTTCAGTCCATTGGTTATGGTTTGAAATCTTCCATACATTTGGCCAATAGTTTCTCCTTCCTCCATTTTAAATAGCTCATACTTTCTAACCAACATGCTGACTTTAGTCTCTTTGATTTTGCTGGTTCCTTCGTGAGCAACCACATTTCTTTTGCAGATTCACAAGCACACACTTTTTCAAATTCTTCTCTGCTCAAGGTGCACATGATTGCATATCTAGCCTTGGCATTTGACTTCTACTTTGTCTTTTACTCAGAGGTCATGTTAGCTTTAGGAACTTCATCTTCATTGTCATCTTTAGGGACAAAGGGGCCTTCTTCAATGATATCCCAAAGATCGAGTTAGTGGACTGTCAAAACCACTTCATCTTTTCTTTTCCAATGAATGTCGCCCTCTCCATTGAAGTAAGGAGGTCTCGACATTGAGGATCCTTCTCCAACATGGTACTTGCTTGTGCTAGATTCTCCTGCCATTTCCAAGATCTTTTCCTCTACATTTGTTAAGTGCTCAACCCGCAGGCTGAACTCTGATACCAACCGAAATAACCAAAGTTAACACTAGAAGGGGGTAGAATTGTGTTTACCAACTTTTTTGGTTACTTAAAAAGATTTTCGCAGGCACAACAAGAAGAACTTAGATTAGAGAAAATCAGACGAGTGATACGTCTAATATTCAGGCAGACTACGTAAGCAAAACAGAGAAGAGTAAAACAGAGTTTGATATTCACAATATTAACTCCTCAAGTTAAAAGCTTAGACAAAATAATACTTAAGCAAAATAAAGAGATAATGGGAGAGGAATATCACTCAAGAGTTTTATACTGGTTCACCCCAAAATCCACAGGGCTACGTCCAGTTTCTTGGCAGCACCAAGTTTCCACTATAACTGAGTAAATTACAGTGCAGGTATTCTTTGCATACCTAGCCTCTTCAGGCTCAACACTCAAACAAGTATTCTTTGCACACCTAGCCCCTTCAGGCTCAACATATAAGGAATATAAAGGTTTTGTGTAATTAATACAACTTGCAAGTCTTTCAGATCACACTCAAGGAGTGGAATAAATATGAAGTGTGAAAGGCTGCGAATTAATATCAAATGATTGAAGGTGTATTCAATGAAAGGATGAAGAAGTTAATGAGGAGACTAAATACTTCTGCACAGTGTTCTTAATGATATTCAATTTCTTGTGTTCATCTTCGTTGTTTGATCTATTTAAGGGCTTCAATCAAGAGATCCGTTTAGACACAGCTTCAAAAAATGTGTTCTTTTGATTTGAGCTTCTGAGACTCCATTAATGCCAAAGAGTCGTTCTGTATAAACATTAAATGCTTGGGAACGTCTAGCTTTGGCAAGGTTGTCCAAGAGTACATTTTAATCTGAATCAGTTGTTATATCAGAGTATGCAGCAGCAGGCTTCTTGTACTTGCAGGAAGGCATTTAATATGAATAAGATGACTTGGACTTCATTTCTGACAAACTGACATTATACCAGAGTTGGAAAATCAGACGGGTGAGAAGTAATCAGAAAACAGACGTGTCCTCAAGCAGTCTAAAAACTAGACGGGTGATCATGCAGTCTAAAACTAGACGGGTGCTAATGCAGTCCAAAACTAGATGGGTGCTCATGCAATCCAAAACTAGACGGGTGCTAGCTTATTCCAAAAGTCAGACGGGTGATCAACTGAGTCTATTTCAGACAGATGCTTCTTGCCACTTCATCAAGTAAACTCAGATCTTGATAGCACGTTGACTTGGTCTTTGACTAAAAAGCAGATGAGTGGTTTTCAGACAGGTCTTATAAACTGAGCTCTACTAAAAAGCAGACGAGTCATAAAGTAGACGAGTGACCTTAAATCTGATTTTCTGCACACTTATCAGATTTGTCAGTAATTTCATGAGGTTCAATATTACCATACTTAATCTATTTGGAATCATCAAAACTTAGAGAATTTACACATTGAATGTGTTTCAGACTTATGAAGTCTCAAAAAACCAGTGTAGGATCTTTGAAGATGCCTACAAGTCTGAAGGGTCAGCCTCCAAGGGATCAGACAGTCATAGCAACAAAAATAGTGATTAAGGGAACAAGTGGAAGTCGTGTCTCGGTCCATCTAGCCGAGACTTCAAGCGGGATGGCAAGAAGCCCCAGTCTTCTTCAGACAGGTCCAGGAAATGGGATTCTTCTGAGTTTAGGCCCCTTCGATGTGGCAAGTGTGGACAAGGTCACTTCACTACTCAATGCAAGGAAACGGACATCATCTGCATCAAGTGTGGCAAGTATGGCCACGTCAGCCAGAACTGCGAGGGAGGAAAGTTGGAACTACAAAGTGCTAGCAAGAGTCAAAAGCCTCGAGCCAACCCACTGAAGACCACGGGAAAAGTCTTTACTCTCAATGGAGCTGAGGTCTCTGAATCTGAAGATTTGATCCAAGGTATGTGCCTCACTAATGGAATTCGCTTAACTATATTGTTTATTCGGGTGCGACTCATTCGTTCATATCACATGATTGTATTAAACTTAAATTGCATGTGACACTTCTTGAGTATGATTTGATTGTTGCCACACCCACGAATAAACTTGTTCTTACTTCTTATGCATGCAAGAATATTCTTATTACCATATTTGGTAGAGACTTTATTGTCGATTTTGTGTGCTTGCCTTTAAAGGACCTTGATGTTATTCTAGGAATGGATTGGTTGTCTTCCAACCATGTCCTTCTGAATTGTTTTGATAAAACCATAGTTTTTGGAACTCCTGAGAAACCTAGGGATCCGACCTTTCTCTCTGTCAACCAAGTTAAGGCTTCCATGAAAGAAGAGGCCCTAGTTTACATGATGTTATCTTCCCTAGAAGTTGAGAGCCCTCATGATGTTGGAAGCGTGCCTGCTGTGTGAGATTTTCCTGAAGTATTTCCGGGGGATGTTTATGAACTACCCCAGAGAGAGATTGTGGAGTTTACCATAGATTAGTGCCTGCCATAGGCCTATATCTATAGCACCCTATAGAATGTCTCCTCTAGAGCTAGCTGAGTTGAAGAAACAAATAGAGGACCTGATGCAGAAGCAGTTCATTAGGTCTAGCGTATCCCCATGGGGAGCTCCAATGTTATTGGTGAAAAAGAAGGATGGTAGTATGAGGTTGTGTGTCGACTATCGGCAACTCAACAAAGTGACCGTTAAGAATAGATATCCCCTCCATAGGATTGATGATCTTATGGATCAGTTGATCGGGGCTTGTGTTTTCTCGAAGAGAGATTTGAGGTTAGGATACCATCAGATTCGGGTTAAGTCTGAGGACATCCCGAAGACAGCGTTAAGGACGTATTACGGTCACTATGAGTATTTAGTGATGCCCTTTGGTGTGACTAATGCTCATGCGGTGTTCATGGATTACATGAACAAGACTTTTCACCCTTACTTGGATAAGTTTGTGGTGGTTTTCATAGATGACATCTTAGTGTACTCCAAGACCAATGAGGAACATGAGGAACACCTGAGGGTTGTCTTGCAGACCCTTAAGGAGAAGCAGTTGTATGCTAAGTTGTCTAAGTGTGAGTTTTGGTTAGAGGGAGTGAGTTTCTTAGGTCACGTCATCTCTAAAGGTGGGATAGTCGTTGATCCGGCTAAAGTAGAGACGGTGCTCCACTGGGAAGCGCCAAGGTCAGTGACCGAGATTAGGAATTTCTTGGGTTTATATCATAGTACTATAGGAGGCTCATAGAAGGTTTATCTAAGTTAGCTTTACCCTTGACCCGTCTCGCCAAGAAGGGACAGGTTATGCGTGTGGGACTCTAAGTGCGAAGAGAGTTTCCAAACCTTGAAGGATAGGTTAACATCAGCACTAGTTTTAGTTTTGCCCGATCCTAGTAAACCTTTCGTAGTGTACTGTGATGCATCGAATCAAGGTTTAGGTGGAGTGTTGATGCAAGATGGTAAGGTCACTGCTTATGCTTCTAGGCAGTTGAAAACCCATGAGAAGAATTACCCTACCCACAAACTAGAGTTAGGAGCTGTGGTGTTTGCCTTAAAGATTTGGAGGCATTACCTTTATGGAGCTAAGTTTAAGGCTTTTAGTGATCATAAGAGTTTGAAATATCTGTTCGACCATAAAGAGATCAATATGAGGCAACGTAGGTGGATAGAGTTTCTTAAGGATTACGAATTTGATCTCACCTACCACCCAGGAAAGGCCAATGTAGTGGCCGATGCCTTAAGTAGTAAAACCTTGCACATCTCCACTTTGATGGTTAGGGAGATGGATCTGATCGAGGAGTTTAGAGATTTGAGTTTAGCTTGGGAAGTTACCCCTAAGAGCATTAGGCTTGGACCCTTGAAAGTTACCAACAGTTTGATGGATCAAGTTAGAGAAGGCCAAAAGGTAGATAAGTTTCTCTTAGACCAGAGAGAGTTGCTTGCCCAGGGTAGAGACCTTAGTTTTAAGGAAGTAAATGATGGAGTTTTGAGGTTCAAGGATAGAGTTTGCATATCAGATATCCCGGAGCTTAGGAAGTTGATCCTTGAAGAAGGACATAGGAGTGGACTGAGTGTACACCGAGGTGCCACTAAGATGTATCAGGATTTAAAGTGGATGTTTTGGTGACCTAGGATGAAAAAGGATGTAGCTGCGTTTGTGTATGCTTGTTTAGTGTGCCAAAAGGCTAAGATAGAACACCAAAAGCCATCAGGTATGTTGCAACCTTTGAGTATCCCATAATGGAAGTGGGATAGTATTTCCATGGATTTTGTGTCTGGACTCCCTAAGACTCCAGCGGGTTTTGAGGCTATATGGGTTGTTGTGGATAGATTGACTAAGTCTGCCCATTTCATCCTTAAGAACATGGAATACCCCTTAGAAAAGTTGATCAGGCTGTACATCAAAGAGATAGTTAGGTTACATGGTATACCTTCTAGCATAGTGTCAGATAGAGACCTGAGGTTTACCTCTAGGTTTTGGAATAGTTTGCATGAGGCTTTAAGAACACTTAGGCTAAGTTCAGCTTACCACCACAGACTGATGGGCAGTCTGAGAGGACCATCCAGTCCTTAGAGGACTTGTTGAGAGCGTGTGTTCTAGAACAGTCTGGTAGTTGGGACAAGTTCTTGCCCCTAATAGAGTTCACCTACAGCAATAGTTTCTATTCCAGTATTGGGATGTCACCTTATAAAGCTCTTTATGGGAGGAGATGTAGGACACCCTTGTGTTGTAATGAACCTGGTGAGAGAGTAGCACAGAGTAGGCAAAAAAGCTACCATGACAAAAGGAGGAAGGCGCTCGAATTCCAGGAAGGCGGTTGTGTATTCTTGAGAGTTACTCCAACAAATAGGGTCGGTAGAGTGATGAAAGCGAAGAAACTTACTCCCAAATTCATCGGTCCTTACCAAATTCTTAAAAGAGTCGGTGAAGTCGCTTACCAAATAGCCTTGCCACCTTTCTTGTCCAAACTTCATAATATTTTCCATGTGTCACAACTTAGAAAATACATTTATGTCTCGAACCATGTGATAGTACCCAACACGATTCAGTTAAAAGAGAATTTGACTTTTGAGGTACTACCCCTTCGAGTGGAGGATCGGAGGGTGAAACAGCTGAGGGGAAAAGAGATATCTTTGGTTAAAGTTGTTTGGAGCTGGGTGACTGAAGAAAGTGCTACATGGGAGCTTAAGAGCAAGATGATGGAGGCATACCCGCGTCTCTTCGTTCGAGGTCAGTAGAAATTTCAAGGACGAAATTTTTATAAGGGGGGTTGAATTGTAACACCCCGTTTTTCGTATAAGTGCTTGTGTGTATGCCTTGTTTGCTTAGGAATGTTTAGAATGGGCTGAGTGGGGTTTTTAAGTTGAAAAATCCCTTCCTGATACATGAGCACGACCGTGCTCATGTATCAGCACGCCTGTGCTTGATGCATGTGCCTTGTGGTTGTGAGCCATAAGCACGGTCGTGCCCAATAGGGAGCACGACCGTGCTCAGAGGAAAACGCGTCTCGTTGACACTAAGTTGAGCACGACCGTGCTCAACAGCACGACCATGCTCAGGTCAGAGTCTATATATAGATTGCTAGCAATGAGGGTTTCGAGTTAAACCCTCTAAATTGGCACTTTGGGCAATCCTAAGTGTGACGGCAGCCTCTCTCATTCTTCCCCTTTAAACTTAATCATTGCTTGGTGTTCCGTTCGTAGTTGAGAGAGTACAATCATGCGTTAGTGCCAATTAGCAAAGGTAATGGTTCTTCCCTCTTTTGTTTCCTTTTCTGTTTCATGAATTGGGAACTAATTGGTTAACCCTTTTCGTGTTGACCAATACTTGGGAACGTTCCTCGAGCCGTTCGAGGGAACCAGTTTAGGATCGTCTTGAGTTTAACGGGAATTCTTCATCCCAGGTATGGGGAGAATGAATAGTATGAGTATGTAGGCTTGGGGGTAGCGTAAGACGAAGGGTTACCCATGACCCTATTGTATGATAACATGCTTATATGCCTATGTGCCTAATTGCTACTTGATGTTTAACTATTTATGATGATAATATTGGCATGATTGTTCTTGTTGATGAATGTTGCCTGTTATGAATATGATGATGTTATGATGCCATGTTTATGATAAGTTTATGATGATTATTGGATGTTGATGGATGATGTGAATGTTACACTGTTTAAACGATGAAAAAAATGTTAATGATGTTAAAGGAGGTTTTTCCCCTTTTGTTCATAATTTCTGAATGATAGCAATGGGAGTGAGGATTATACCAAACGGTTTAGTCAAGACCCTAGGGATTGATCTTTGAGCGATTAGGGACAATTAAATGGACTGAGATTAAAAGATTAATTCCCCTTAAATTTGTAAGACATGTACATTTAATCAGAACCAATAAAACTGATGTCAAAGGATTAGTGAAAGCTAGTAGGATTAAATATACGAACTGTCCCAAGGATTTGGTAAAGGGTTTCGACCTTTCGCCTAGATCGATGCGGTCACGCTCCATTGAGCACGGCCAGGTGCTTAATAAGGAGCATGCCCGTGCTCCAATTCAAATCCAGGATTGGGCGTGCTGTCTAAGCACGCTCGTGCTCAACAGTCAGCGCCCAACACGCCCGTGCTCAACAGTCAGCACGACCGTGCTTGACTTTAAACCCAGCACGCCCGTGCTTTAGGGTGAGCATGCTCGTGCTCACCTATATATGCAGAACAGAACGCAGAACAGTTCAGCAAACAAGGGTTTCACCCCAAATGCCTTAAAAGACTTAATAAGACAATCAACCAACTTAAAGACAAAAGACAAGTGATAAGATGATGTACCTTGGTAGCCTAGTGGCCAAGGGGGCCTTGATGCATGATGGTCAAGGTGGTAATCTCTAGTGCTTAATGGCTAGAGTGTTAATTAAAGATGATGATGTACCTTGGTAGCCTAGTGTCCAAGGGGGCCTTGATGCTTGAAGGTCAAGGTGGTAATCTCTGGTGCAGAACAACCAGAGTGTTTAAAAGAATAAATACGAAAAGATAACGATAATCCTCGATAGCCAAGTGGTGGAGGTGTTGATGGTGATAAAACTTGGGTAGCCTAGTGGCCCCAGCTGAGGTGGTGGTTGTGTTTGCGTGTTGTGTTGAGCATGCATTCACGTGTCGAAGATGTTAGTGGGGGATGTTCAACATAGGGGAAGTCATCCGAGAGAAAGGCGATCTGGCCATCCGCGGTGATTCATCCAAGAGTTAGGTGAATCGTGCGCCCCTGTGGTGGCACATCCGAGAGTAAGGTGCATCGGCTATCCTAGGGGTCCACCCATGGTAAGGTGAACTACCCCGGCGTTGGTGCTTATTGGCCAATGTGGAGCAGAACTGCATTGCATAGCATACACGTTGTATGATGATAACTGTTATGTTGTATTGTTGTTTGTTATAACATGCTTGTTTGATGTATGCTCATCTTGCTAACTTCTTCCTTGCCATTATATTCATATACATGTTTCTTACTCCCCATCTCTATGTTTCTTGTTTTGTGCATGTATCTTTATGCAAAGGACGGCAAGCAGTCAGTTGAGAAGTGACTCTGAGGAGCCGCGACTCGTAGTTAGGATTTCCAGCTTTTGTTAGTTTGTTTTGTTTTGTTTCAGTTTTATCCGAGGATATTTTCCGGATTGGTTATACCTGCTCTGTATGTGACATCAAGGGTTGGGTTATGTTTTATTTCCGAGTTTGATACAATGTGGTATTCTCTATCCGTTGTTTGTTTAAAATTTTCAATAAATGATGCATGCTTTATTTTTAATTACCTTATCTTTAATGCTTTATACTATGTGGGGTAGAGGGTGTCACAAGCAACATAGAAAACAGACATATTAACAATATAAAACAAAAGGTTTAAGATCAATTTCATCTTCAATGACCCAAATCTAAAAAACCCATGGGAAGAACTCTAAATCCCCAAAATAAACAATCAAACAAACAATGAACACCAAAATCTCTCACCTTAAAGCAAGCATGAACTTGTTGTCTTGAAGCAAAACGAAAATGAGAAAAGATGAGCAAGAACACCAAGCTTCTAGCTCTCCAGTGGCTTCTTCTTGTGCAAGGTCTCTCACTTTCTCACTATAATTTATCTCTCTAGGGTTTCAACAAAAAGATGAATAGAAGGAGAAGGGGGATAACACCTCTATTTAAATTAACCTTGGGCCTAAGGGTGGGTAAGGCCCATTAACTCTCTTATCCACACAAAAAAATATTAAAGGTCATGCCAAAATATAAACTATCATATTTATGCACATTTTTTTAATATCAATTAAAGCCTTTAATTAAATTACTTAAAATTTCCTGGTATTACATTCTACCCCCTTAAAAGGAATTCGTCCTCGAATTCCAATGGCACATACCAAGAACTGCAACAAAACAATGATACCATATACTTAGATTGTTCATTAAGCACATAAAATTAATATTCTCATGGATAACTAAATTAATATACCAAACAAGTCAAAACTTACAATCCACCATAAATCAAGTATCTTTTTAACAAATCTTTACTTATCTACTCATAATTACTTTATCAACATTACTTATATAATTTTATAATAATACCACAAATAGTAACTAATCATTATAGCCATTTTTAACAAACTATCAAACACTTTCTATTTATACCTCACACCGTTCATTATTTTCAAATATCAATTTCAACCTTTATTATAACATAACTTTATCATAACATATTTACACTCATCCTTGCAAGTTTCCAAAATTATAATTCTTTTAATTTATTTTAAGATATCGTCAATTACTTGATTCACAACTCACCATTCAATCCATCAACACATTTTATGAGAACAGGTCTAGAGAAAGCACAAAGGAATTAAATAATAAATAGCTTATGTAAATGTACACACTAAATTGTGTCATCTATGTCGCCTCCTTGCTGCCATGTGGAGTCAACACTTAAAACTTTATGAAAAAGACAAAAACGGAATCAAGCCATAATAACCTTTGTCTTAGACCTCGCCCGGGTTCGAGATCTAACCACAAATGTTATCAACGCCTAATTATTCTTTTAGGACTTTGTAACCTAAGCTCTGATACCAACTTTGTCATGACCCGAATTTCGTAGTCATGACCGGCCAAAAAGGAAAGTCTCTCTTTCCTCTTCGCAACCTCAAAATTAATATGTAGATCCTAACACATATATAAACAGTCTCCAAGTGGTCCCATGTCAATATCATGTCTAAAAAATTCCCAGTAAATTCGAACAGAACCATGTTCTTCACATAAAATTCCTGAAATTTATAAGCTTTCACCTTTAACATGTTCTAAGTCATAAAAATCCACATGCAAGCTTGGTTAACTCAACTATAACTTATCTAATAGTTATCCAACTCCATAAACTCAGATCTAAACATACATCTAAGCCAAAATCTTGAGCAACATAGAAAACACACATATTAACATTATAAAACACAAGGTTTAAGATCAATTTCATCTTCAATGACCCAAATCTAAAAACGACAAGGGAAGAACTCTAAATCCCCAAAATAAAAAATCAAACAACCAATGAACGCCAAAATATCTCACCTTAAAGCAAGCATGAACTTGTTGTCTTGAAGCAAAACGAAAATGAGAAAGGATGAGCTAGAACACCAAGCTTCTAGCTCTCAGTGACTTCTTCTTATGCAAGCTCTCTCACCTTCTCACTCTAACTTATCTCTCTAGGGTTTCAACAAAAAGATGAATAGAAGGAGAAGGAGGTTAACACCTCTATTTAAATTAATCCTTGGGCCTAAGGGTGGGTAAGGCCGATAAACTCTTTTATCCACTAATGTAGTTTAAAAAAATTAGGATCATGCCAAAATATAAACTATCATATTTATGTACTTTTTTTAATATCAATTAAAGCCTTTAATTAAATTACTTAAAATTTCCGGATATTACAATAAATATATATATATATATATATATATTATCAGGACAACGAAAAAGATCATATTTATATAACAAAAAAAACAGCAGCAGCAATAACAACAACATTTGGAATGGTGCCTATTGGCTAGGTGTTCAGCAAAATGACTGAGAAAAATATATTTGTCTATGTTATTGCCAACAGCCTTGGGACCATGTTTATATTGAGGTATTGTACGGCCTTGTGCATAAGTCTGTTTTCATTTGCAGTTTATAATGAAGATTGTGATCCCTTCTGGAATACTGCAAAATATATTCTACTCCTATGGTGAATAAATTATTATGATTTGGCAAGTAGCTTGAGAGAGTTTTCATTATGAGTTTTTGGTTATGCAACTTAAAATATTAAAGGAAATGCCTTGAATTAAAGTGAAGCTACCATAGAGAAATGGTTTGATTAGGACTTAATGAACACTTAACAAGACATTGACAATAGCCCATCTAAGGAAAGAAAACATCACGAGCTTGGGTGGTAAGCAATTATTTTACCTTTCTTGAAAATATTAAGATGGTCTTTATAATCCTATATCTATGTAGGTGATTCAATTTTTTTATTGAAATGTTTCATTCTGTATATATGAATACATTTTAAAAAAAAATTATAGAACATTTGATTTTGTTTTTATTATGGTGTTTTGATGGTATTAGTATTATTTGAAGCATAACGAAGTGATTCTAAAGCACTAATTTCTTTAAGGCAAAATAGGTAAAATGATCTTATACGTTTATTTTATTTTTCACATTGGTCCTATAAGTTTTTTATTTTTCAAATTGGTCCTACATGTTACGTTTCGTTTTCACATTAGTCCTTTCTGTCAATTTTGACATAACGCCGTCAGTTTTGATGCCACATGTCGGACTAAGATGATAGCAACATTAGATCAAAACTGACGGCGTTAGGTCAAAATTGATGGAAATGACTAATGTGAAAACAGAACGTAATGTGTATGACCAATTTGAAAAATAAAAAACTTATAGGACCAATGTGAAAAAAAAAATAAACGTATAGGACCAATTTACCTATTTTACCTTTCTTTTAAATTTGTAGCTGAAAGAAAACTAAGTTTCAGTATGTGTTTGATTATTTTACAATACAAGAAAATGATGTATTACCGATGGCTATGAATTTTAATAGTAAAGAAATTACCAACGGATTAAGCCGTAGGTAACCATGAAAACCAAAAGTTTCAATAATTACCGACGGAAAGACCGCCGATAACGTTACCAAAGGCTATTCCATCGGTAAATCCCTCGGTATTAATGGCGGGAACGAGACTATTCTGGCATGAGAGTTTACCGACGGAAAAAAACTGTCGATAATCTTGATTGTACTTACCAACGGAATGTCATTCAGAAATCAAGTTTCCATTACTGAGGGACGGATCCGTCAATAATTCAAATTTTTGAATTACCAACGGATAAGGCCGTCTGTAAATTTCAACGACCGTCAGAAATTTTCATTATACCACCACTGAAAACTCCTCTCCTCTCATTTTTCCTTTCACGGTGAACACCAACACCAGTGCCGCACCTTTGGCCTAACCAAAACCCCCAGCTCGCGTCCACCGTTCTCCTGCCACCGTGAACACCAACACCAGTGCCGCACCTCTGGCCTAACCAAAACCCAGCATGCGTCTGTTTCTCTTTCTCCTTCTCCTTTCTTCTCTCTACGTGCCACCGCCAACCACCACCGCGAGCCACACTCCTTACTCCCCTCACCACCATTGTTCCCTCTCTCCCTTCACCACCACTGTTTGGGCCACCTCCTCCCGTCACTATTATCATCACCACCACCACAACTGCTTGGGCCACTTCTTCCCCTCACCTCGACCACCTAGGGATGACAATTTGTTCCTTACCTATTGGGTACCCGCAAAAATTACCGACGATGGGTAGGGTAATTACCTGCACAATGGGTAAGGATCCGGGTACGAATAATTACCCGCAAATTTGAATGGGTATGGGTGCGGAGGCGGGTACGGGTACGGGTACGGGTACTATAGTACCCACCTCACCCTGCACCCGCACATATGTATATTTATATAAATATAATTATTTATTTATTTATATTACTAATATATATAATTTTAGCTATAATACAAAATTTAAAACCAAAATTAATCTAAAGATTCTTAACTTTCTAAACCTAATTGCATATATAATTCTTTTTTGGGTGTTTTTATTTATTTAAATATTTTGATTTGTAATGCGGGTAATGGGTGCGGGTATGGGTACTTAGGTACCCAGAGAGTAAGGGTAGGAGTACTAAAGTGGCTACCCACGTGAGCATGGATCCGGCTACGAGTAATTTTTTCAAATGCGGGTATGGGGACGGATACTATAGTAGCCTACCCATTGTCATCCCTACGACCACCACTCAGCCTGAGGTATTTTTTGAATTCTTTCTCTTTATTTATTTTTTATGCTGTTTTTTGAAATTTATGGGTTAATTTAAGCTCATTAGGATTTATTGATGTTTGAAATTTATAGGTTGATTGTTGTGTTAATTTTTGGATATGCAACTGGTTGAAGAGGAGTGCTAGCAATACACTCTCTAACACACACTTTCCAACACACTCCCTCCTATTGATTGAAATTCATGTGAGTCTCACTTGAGTTTTATAGGATCCACATGAATTTCAACCAATAGGAGGGAATGTGTTGGAAAGTGTGTGTTTGAGAGCATGTTGCTAGCATTTCTCACTGGTTGAATATTGTTTTGTACTCCATTCGGTCCATATTATAAGCAAAAAAATCTCAAAACTTTTGGTCCAATATATAAGCAAATTTTGTTTTCCAATGACTCATTTAATGACATTGTTCCTAAAATACCCTTCATTTAATACAAATTGTGTTTTCCAATGACTCATTCTATTCCCAACAACATAAGCAACTTTTCATTACCATAAAGGGTAATTTAGGTAAAAACCTA
>JAUPTC010001440.1:0-25000 GCA_030762895.1 Sophora flavescens
CTTACTTTCAAACCTAAATTTTAATCTTAGCTTCCTACTTTTAAGTAGGATTAAGTGATGAACTCCGTTTATTTAAAATAATTTTCTAACACTCATATAAATATATATACATAATCGTCCGCATTTCGATTATTTTGAAACAGCGAAAATCGGGATGTTACAATAAGCGCCATTAATTAGGAAATGGTATTAATACAAATTTTGAAATATAAACTCGGAAATATTATTAATTGCAGCAAAAAAGCGTATCTTCCAGATTTGACAATTTGATTCACATATAAATTCATACATTAGTGATACATATGGGAAGGTTTGAGTATTGTAAAAAAAATATTGTATATTTTTGTCAGCATTTAAACTGTTATAAATTTAATATTGTTTTAAAAATTTAAATTGGAATTTTTAAATTAAAATTCAACGTTTTAAACTATGTACTTATTATCATTAAATTCCTTTAAATATATATTTTAATGATTCTAATTATACATTTAATTACTTCCAACTGATTTCATGCCTTTTTCAATATGGTTTTTTCATCCATAAAACCAAGATTTCCATTATAACATTATCTTATAATGTTGCTTAAAAAAACCATTATCTTATAATAATAATAATAATAATAATAATAATAATAATAATAATAATAATAATAATAATAATAATAATTCTTCGTTGGAATATGCACTTAATTGAATCAGGGCAATTAATAATAATACAAATGAAAATAATAATCTTGATCAATAATGATAAGAAATTCCAAACATAAATTTACTCAAATAATAAAAAAAATAAAAAAATAAAATCAAATAAAAATGAATCATTTTTAAATACACATATTATTAAATACTCAAATGTTTAATCTTTTTTTTTTGTTACAACTCAAATGTATAATCTGATAGCATATTAGAAAAGGATATTGAGATATGATCGTGTAATTCTTTATTTAACATATTCAATTTGATCCTGAAAATAAAAATTTTGTTTTACAAAAAAAAATCAAATTGTTTTATAGTTCATCTAATATTTATAATATCATAATCTATATTAATCCATTAATAATAATATGTTATAAAATTAAAAAAAATTGATTCGAAACCAAGTGTTACCATCACATTAAATCTTTTTCTTCTACATATAAATTATTATTTATTGTATCACATATAATAAAAATTTACTAATAGGCTAATACCACTTGACAAACATTAAATTCATTGATTTGTCCGTCTAAATTATTTTTTAATTTAATTTTTTAACAGCATTAATTCAAGTATTCTCATAAATAGATGAAATCAAATATAAACTTGAATCAAATCATAACATTACTAGTTTTTTTAATAGGTAAATATACTACTTATGTTATTAATAATTAGTTATCATAAATCAAATCAAATGAAAATTTAAATAATCTTGAATCATACCTAAAATATCAATCAATCATGCTTTTTTTTTTGACAGGAAATCAATCATGCTATTAATAACTATCAATTTAGTAGTTTTATTATTATAGTTTTTATATAAAATAATCTTATGCAATATGAATCATGTCACTATTCAATATGATATTCAATTTTTTTTTATAAAATAATCCTATTTTCATTTTTTTGAAGAGAAAATACTATTATTTTTATATCAATCAATATAAAAATTCAAATTGATTTATACTTAGAATATCATACTGAAATTATAAATCTTATACAAAGAAAGTGATCAATTAATAAATTTAATATAATAAATAAATAATTAAAATATGCCGAAAATTATATTCTTTTATACATGACCCATCACACATCGAGTGTCTATGTTTAATACTTCAAATATTTTGTATTTCAAGCATCCAGGAAGCAAGAAACTATTATTAATAAGAAATGATAATTTTTAGTTAATTATAGTATCCTTCTTTTAATTTTTTTTACTTAAATATAAAAAATCTGAAGTAAAGATTTTCTATTTTTTTTTGGTTACCATGACATATGTGCGAAGTATCCATGACTAATCTCCGCCGGGGAACCTGGCAAGCTACCTTTAATGGGGTATCCCCTCCCAACCACGTTTTTTCCATCCACAAGACTCGAACTCGAAAGCTTGGTTAAGGGATCCGAGTTCAGTTCCACTCGGACCAACGTAATGTTGGTAAAGATTTTCTATTTAAATCTAATACATCATTGTCACAATAATTATTTTCCTCCAAGACCAATCTTAAAAAATTATTTTCATCAAATTATTTCATAAAAAATATATATGAGTAATATTTTTTCCAAAATGTTAAAATTTAATTATAATTTTTATAAAAATAAAGTAATCAATTAATAAATTAAAATTAACAAAGAAACTGTTAGCAAATAATTTTAAATTTTAAATTTTAATATTTCTCATTGTTAATATAATCCAAATTCAAACTGGCTCAAGTAATATCAAATATATTTGAAAGAAATAAAAAATGATAAATCAAATAGATTTTCAAATGATAAATAAATAAATTTTCTAAAAATGGTTAAGTTGTATGGAAAAGAGGACAAATAAATAAAAATATTTGTATTAGAGAAGGAAAAAAATATGATAAATAAATATATCTTCTAAAAATGGTTAACTTGCATGGGAACAAAGGAGATTTTTTTTTCCTTGAATCAACCTTCTCAGTCTTTATTGACTCGCAACTCTTGATTTGTTTGTTTTAGGAATATATTCTTCTATAATATGGATATAGGGGTTAATTAACATTGATGCTTTATTACACTATTTTTTATGAGATGACCCATCGACCTTTACATATTAGAATTCTATATCATTGATATTTTTTTTTTCTCTCTTTCTTTCAACCCTTCATTTATCCGTATATTCTTATTGCTTTACAACTCATAAGCAAATTCGTTTTTATTACTTTTTTTTATATGCAAAATTTCAATTGTTATAATTATATCCCCAATATATTCTATCTTTTCTTTAGATTTTTTATTTTGATTAGTTTTTTATAAATGCGAAGCGATGAGTTGGTTATTAGTTCTTTATTAATAAATTCATACCACGAGCCGATTTTTTTTTCCAGTAGAAAATTAAAAATAACATGATAAATAAATGCATTTTTTAAAAATTGTAAACTTGCAGCAGACAAAGAATAAATAAATCAAATAGATTTTCAAGAGAGAAAAATAAAAGAATATGATACACAAATATATTTTCAAAAAACTGTTAACTTACACTAAAAAAGAGGAGAAATAAATCAAATAGATTTTGAAGAGAGAAGAAAAAATATAATAGGTAAATATATTTTCTAACAATGGTTAACTTAAAGAGGAAAAGAATAAAAAAACAAATAAATTTTTAAGAGAGAAGGTTTTTAAATTAAATAAATTTAGAAAAAGTATTATAATTACGCATATATGAAGAGTTATATTTTATATTTTACATAACAATTGTTTTGAAAAATTTCTGCACAATTAACCTCATAAATCAATAATTTGTGGTGTATAATTCCCCAACAAAATTTTTAAACTGAAAACGTGAAATCAACAATTACATATTTTTTGATGAAATGAGAAAAATTAGTGTATTCCTCGTGCATGGCACGGGTCAATTACTCTAGTAAAATGAAAAAGAAAGAAAGAAAGAAAGGTGGAAAAGTGAATTAAAGCTCAAAAAGATATTTTAGAAGGTTGTCATGCTTTGCATTATTTGATATTTTGTTTAGCCTTCTTGAATTTTCCTTTTCTTGGTTTCCCCACCTAACGATTAATCCCACGGTTCCATTACAACCAAAATGAAAGACCTCTTCGTTCTTATGTGTTTTCATTAATAAAGTAGAGATTTTGGTTAATAGTCAAGCTTGTGGTCGGGTACTTTCCTTGAGGAAATTGAGAGAATTGTCACGTGTCCTTAAACACTTGAGTGGCATGAGAAGAGTGCCCAAATTAGTGAGAGACGTGAATTGAGGGAACCTAAGCTTCTAATTGGACTTGAAATTGATTGTCTCTTGGTTACTTATTTGGATATGATTGTTACTTGGATTTGTTACTCGGGTTCTTGGTTCACTGTCTATGCTGTAACTGTTTATCTTGTCTGGCCTTAGTTATTGCTTGAGGACAAGCAAAATCTTAAGTTTGGGTTAGTTTGATGAGTGTGATTTCACATCATAATTCATCATCATTTTGCATGCATTTTCATGTAGATTAGGCATTTTTATTTTGTTATTTGTTAATTTTCCTTTTGGAACGGATAAGGTGGTATTGTGGAGTGTTTGTGCATGAATTTTTTATAAAAATGCTTAAGTCAAGTTGCCATGGAGTTTTATTGAAGTTGAAGCTTGAAAAACATGAAAAAGATGCAAGGCAGAGGCTGTCATGGCCTGGCCATGAAATCTGTCATGGCCATGATCGCTTCTGTTTGGAGAAAAAGAAGAAATGAATGAACCAGAAGCTGTCACGGCCTGGCTGTGATAGACATCACGGCCGTGACACACCATCAGAAGGAAGAATATGAATATCAGAAGCTGTCACGACCTGGCTGTCAATGGCATCACAGCCGTGACACGCAGATTTTGGGATTTTGTTATCTAATTTGATCTGATTTATAATGGCTTTAATCCCAAGTTAACCTAGACTATAAGATAATTAGGCTAAAAAATAGGGTTCATTTGGATGCTACAAAGGAAGCTTTGGCTTGATTTAGGATTACCCTCTTCTTCTCCAATTTCTTCTCTATTTCTCGTAGGATTTTTATGTTGTTTTTAATCAAGATTGCTATTACCATGGCAATGCTTGAGTAGTATTGGGGCTATGCTCAAGACTTGTTTATGTTATGAATTGATGTTTTCCCTTTTTAATTCTAATTTTCTTTTTATTTAATTCATATTGTTATAATTACTTGTGAATTTGGTGCGTACTTATTTGCATGTCATATATACTCTAAGGATGAACCTAGAAGTGAAATTAGGTATTGGATCTATAAGGATTGAACTTAGGACTTAAATAACGAGAGTTAGAAGTGAGCATTCGAGGGTTCATTGAATTGTCACAAACCTCAATGAGTCCAATTAAATACAATTACCACGATAGTAGGGATTGATTTAATCGGGCATGGTTCTTGTATCTCGAGAGAGAACATTAACTATATTAGGATAAATTCACCTTCAAAGCATTTTGATAATTAGCAAAAGGGTAGTCAATTTAGTAGCATAAATGGTCTTGTTGATAATCCAATTCCTGGAAATTTCTTTTGAATTGTAAACAACCAATTTGATTTACTTTTCGTATTATTCTCGATTTTGTTTGATTGCGATTGATTTGTTACTTGATTTTAATTTCAAAAACCAAATATTTCCTTGTTTAGTTTAATTGATTTGACAATTAATTGGTGTTCAAAATCACGGTCCCTGTGGATTCGATCTTTTTATTACTTGACGACGAAGCCGTACACGTGCGGATTCATGCTATCAAGTTTTTGGCGCAGTTGCCGAGGACTGTGCTTTCTTGAATATCAATTTAATATTTAAATTGATTTTTTTCTAAGCATTTTTTTCTAGTATCTATTTATCTCTTTGTAGGTGATTTTTCTCTTTTATGTGAAGATCCCAAAGTCTTGGAACTCTTATTGAAGTTGATCCCGAGATCGAAAGGACTTTTCAAAGCCGTAGAAGATTACAAAGATGAAGAGCGAGAGAAAAGTTGATCCCCATTCCACTCATGGTCGATCAACCAGATACCAAACCACTGAAGGACTACGCAGCCCCAAATGCTATGGGTTTGCGAACTGGGATTGCTAGACCAGAAATTTAGGCGGAGAGCTTCACTATACCACCAGTTAATTGGCATGATTAGGCAACATCAGTTTGGAGGATTACCCTCGGAAGACCCGACTGATCATGTGGAGACATTCTTGGAATTCTGTGATGCAACAAGAATTCAAGGTGCCCTGTTTGGGGCTATCCGCTTGAGGTTATTCCCTTCCTCTTTGACTGGAAAGGCAGGAGCTTGGTTGAAATCAGTGCCCGCTAATACTTTGTCAACATGGGACCAACTGGAGCAGGCATTCATGGAAAAATTCTTTGCACCCTCCAAGATTGCTTATTTACGAACTCAAATCACTGGTTTCTTCCAAAAGGACGGAGAATACATATCCGAAGCCTGGGATCATTACAAAGGATTGCTAGAGTCTTGCCCACATCATGGGCTCAAGAAGTGGCAATTAGTGCATACCTTCCACAATGGATTGGATTATTCTTTGAAGGTGTCACTTGACTCCACAGCTGGTGGAGCATTGATGAATAGACCACTAACTGAAGCGTTCAATATCATTGAAAGTGTAGCCACCAACTATCACCAATAGGGTTCAGAAAGAGGTATTAACCCGAAAAATCTTTCGGGAGGTAAGTTTGATGTAGATGGTTCAGATTTGATTATGTCTAAGTTTGATATATTGAGTATGCATGCACTTTGATAAGCTTGAAAAGACTAATGTGAGTTCAATAGATGCTACTAATGTTTCTTGTGAGATTTGTGGAGTGCAGGGACATGACTTCATGGAGTGCCCATAGGATAGTGATCCTGGATTAGGCGCTTCAGGTGAACAAGTAAGAGCTCCGAGACCATAGAGGTTCTATGGGACTTATGTATCTTAGTATTTGTGAATTGCTTGGTTTCTTATGAGAAGAAACCCTCTTTATATAGGCCTTGGCTATTAATGGTATAATTAAAGTCTTTTATATTATTGGAGGGAATCTCTCCTCTTGTTTTGCCTTATGTCTTCTCCATTGATTGTCTTTAGTGCTTGTCATGTCTAAGATCTCTCTCATCTAGGGCGTTGCGGTGACTTCTCGGGCTAAGTTATTGGGATGTAGGAAGGAATCTCTCCTCTTGTTTTTCCTTTAAATCACTCATGGGTTTTCCTTTTTGAACATTGCTATATTTTGAATTGTTGTGATATGAATAAATGTTATCATGAGTGGGCATAAATCTGGTACGTTCAAAGGGTCTTAGTTTTGCAATCATCCCATGCCTCTGATAGATAAATAAATAATGAAAAATAAAGATCATCATCATCAAAGGCATGGGATGATAAATAAATATAATCATTATCTATTATCAAAACATCTTTTATTTATGTTTGGGACATTAGAAATAATTACAAATTATGTCAAATATAACTAGTAAGTATTACTAGGAAAAAAGCCAACAATTAAAAAATTAATAGTGCAAAAAATAGAATAAACATATATTAGATTTATATATGCGGTTTGGTTTGGATTGGTTTGGTTTTAGAAAATGGATCCAAAATCCGATCCGATCCAAGCGGTTTTCACAAAACAAGATCCAAAAAAATCCAATAGACATCGGTTTTGTTCGCTTTTCGGTTTTTTTGGATCGGTTTTCGGTTTTGTTTTGGATCGGTTTGGATATAAACCCCTAATTTGAATTTTAATATTGTACACTTTTTTTATTTTTTATTCGTTTTCCACATAGGAAATTCGTCCTAAGCGAAGCATGACCACTAACGGGCTAAGTAGAATGGTTAATTAATAGGACACATGCAAGTAAATGGACGTCAGAACTGAATTAAGGGAGTAATCTATCCCGCGTTTGAAATTTTGAGGGACTAAATGAGTAATTTTTTTTAGGAACTAAAAGTGGGTCCTCAAAATTTTTTAGGGATCAATTTGGGCCTTCACTCTTTTGTTAATAGTAACTTGAAACATCAGCCTAGTAATCTGAAGCATGGTTCTTTTTAGGCATCTCATGCATATGGTTTTGTATTGTCATGAAAATGGGGTTGTTCATAGAGATTTGAAGCTTGAAAACTGTCTCTTAGCAACTAAAACCTCCTCATGATCTCCAATTAAATTGGCTGACTTTTGGGTTGCAACCTACACCAAGCCTTGCCCTTGCTTTCTTTGGTGTATGAAGTTTGCTGATTGTGAGTATATATTTGTGACCACTTGTTCATTATATTTTTTACTCAAATAAGTAAACTCGTCTTACTCTATAAAATATAATCATATTATATCAAAATGTTTCCATGTTCTATGCTGTGGGTTTCTAGAATCACCGTGGTAGTATATTTTCTATTTTCTAATTAGGATGCTTTTGGTTTGCATATATGAATGTGTATAGCCCTAAATATACTACAGTATCACTTGCTGTCACATTTCTTTATTCTTCTATTTTTGTTATTGCTCTTTCTTTTGTAGTGCACTGGAAGATGCTTTTGGTTTGCAGGTTTGAATGTACAGAAAAGCCCTGATGATTTCTTTTAATACTATCTAATCTAATGAATTTGAATTTGTTAGGATGGTTCAAGGAATCTTTCAATCGATCTTGCTATTTGTCGCGATCGTCCTGTTCGAACGTCGCGAAAATAAAGATAAAAAATAGAGGATTCGCCACTAAAATTTTTATTTGGGAAAACCCTAGAAAACCCATTTATTTAAGGAAAAGTGATCTTTAAAAAAAAGAGTGAGATTTGAGTTCGGGAGTCGGTTACGAGTAGGGATGGTGTTAGCATCCTACATCGTCCGTTTAAAAAAATGTACCTCAAGTTAATTATGCAAAAATTTTAATAACTTTTTAAATATTTATTCTTACCCCAATTTTGAAACTCAAAAAAGAAAATAACACAACAAAAGGAAAAATAAAATTTTGGCTTGACAAAATGATTGATTCTACTCCTACATATTTTCGGGTGTGATGGGTAACTCAAAGCCACGTAGTTCTTATAGAAAAAGTTTGACTGGTTGGTTGATTTTAATTTTTGTTAAAGATTTGAATTTTTTTTAATAATTTTGAAAAAGGATTTTATTTCAAAATAATTCACTTATGCAAAGGGTTGAAGATAGCGGTGCTATACGATAAACCCTTATAATTCATATGTGACACTCTCTACCTCGCATGTATTTATAAAGCGATAACATAGAAGTAAATATTTAATTTTTCGAAAAAAGATAAACACACGTGTATTCTTTATAAAAGAAAAGTAACGGGTAAAGGATACCACATTGTAACAAAGTCTTAACGTGGAAAATAAAACATGTTTAAGAAGAAGAAGTAGCATAAACATAAACATAAACGGAAGATATAAACGGAACCAACCCCAATGTCACATCACAGAGCAGGTATAACCAATCCGATAAACAACTAAACTAAGCATAAACTAAACTACGAGTAGCGGCTCCTCAGAGTCACTCCTCAGTAAGTTGTTCACCGTCCTCTGCATAACCAAAAAGATACATGCAAAGCAAACAACGAAAGACGGGGAGTAAGAACCATATATATATAAACATAACGGCAATAGGATAGTTGGCAAGATGAACATACAACACATAGAAACCATAACATAGTCATCATACCAACACAACAAGCATATCACAAAATAACATCAATCATATAATGCAATGCGAATTACTACTCTGAATGCATGTTGATCCATCTACACCAGGCGTACGACTTCAGAGTTACATATCCACATTGGCCAATAAGCACCAACACCGGGGCAGTTCACCTTACCATGGGTGGACCCCTAGGATAGCTGACACGCCTTGTTCTCAGATGCGCCACCACGAGTGTACATGATCCCTTTAGTCTCGGATGAATCACCGTGGATGGCCAGATCGTCTTACACGCGGACGACCTCCCCTTAACTATCGTACCCCCCCTAAAACTCCATGCATGATACATGCACACAACAAACAACCGTTATCCACTACCTTCATCAACACCATTTAATTATGGCTTAACGTCTTTGGCCAACAAGCACCAAAGGTTGTTTGAGTTGGTTTTCGTTAAGTGCTTTTCTAAAGCTTGTTTGGTTGTTTGAGTTGGTTTTGTTAAGTTTAAGTTGTTGGTTAAGGGCTTAGTGAGATTTTTGGCTCAAAAGTCCCTCTCTGGTACATGAGCATGCCGGTGCTCATTAGCCAGCATGCCCGTGCTTAAAGTCAGGAGCGTGTTTCAAGTTTTAAGTTGAGCACACCCGTGCTCAACGTGCGGATCGTGTCTCGTAAACGCTAAGTCCAGCAAGCCCGTGCTTGCTGAGGAGCACGACCGTGCTCAGGTGCAGCCTATATATGTTTGGCACAGAAACGAGGGTTTTGTTTTAACCCTATTTCTGATAGCAGCAGCCACCCTATTGTGGCCAGAACGATTTCTCTCCCTTTTTCCACTAACTCAATCAGTTTGAGTGTTGGAGACCATTGGGAGACCTTTACTTATCTATGTCAAGTGTATAGGTAATGGTTTTTCCCTTCCAGTTTCCTTTTCATGTTTTTGAGTCGGAAACTAATGTGGTTAATCTTATTTAACCAAGGCTTGGAAGGCTAACTGAGTCGTGTTTGGAACCGTGGTCGTTTCACCGTTTGGAGCTTACGTTAGAACAACCTTCAATCCATGTATGGGGAGAAGGGTAGTGTATCCATTAGGCAGTGGGGGTAATGTAAGGTAAAGAGGTTCCCATTTTGAGAGCAAATTAATGTGAAGCTACAAGACCTATTTTGAAGAGAATTGGAATTTGAAATTGAAGATAAAGCTTCAATTGGAAGGGTCAGCGTGAAGCAAGGTCTGGCAAATCAGTTTGCAATATTATAAGGAGGAAACAATTAATAGGACTTGGGCAAGATTGCTAAAGTCACGTGCAGGAAGTTTCAGCCATATTTGTTTGGCAATTTGACTTCAATTAGGAAGATGGTTATTTGCAATTACAAGTGGGGTCCATGATCAAATAATAATGAATTGATATGGGCAGTTGCAAAACAAGCGTGAATAAGATTTTCGGAGGGCCCATTTGGCAAATTAGAAGCCTAATTGAAACAGGAGCTGCACTATATATATGAAGCCAAGCAAGCAGTAGGGAGGAGTAGTGCAACACAAAGGGGGGAGTAATGCAGAGGGGGTAGTAGGCAGGGGTCTAGCGTAGCAACACAGCGCATAGACCCAATACCAGATTATCTTATTTTTCTTATTTCTCTTGGAGCTGTGTCTCCTTTAGTGTTAGGATTATTTTCTGTTCTCTTTTCATTTATTGTGTTATGTACGTGATGAGGAGCTAATCATCTTTTCTGAAGGATCGAAGAAGCCGCTCATGACGGCATAGTAATTCAATGTGATGTTTTCTTATTCTCTTCTCTCAATTCTTGCTTTCTATTTCTGATTTGATTGCATTAATCAAAAGTGCACGTGGTTAACTAGTCAGCGTGGTGATTCCGACCGGAGATTCACGCTTAGGACTTGAATTAGGAACACAAATTGAATATTGGTAAAATTAGAATAGGAGATTTGTGAAATCGTTATAGGGAACCAATAACTTAATGAATCTTACATGTTCGTCATCATAGAGATATCGTTGATTTGCATGTTTAGGTATTTTCTCTTGTGCTCAACCGAGGCATTAGGATAATTTCGGGTTCCTGGTTGTCATGTAATTGAACTTAGGGAAAAGAAGATAATCACTTGGATCTATTGCTTAATTGGGTAGGTAGATTCGTGAACTTAGATCTCACTATCATAATCTTGATAATTGATTAGATAACATCTTTTATTTTGATTTAATTTAGATAATTGATATTTGTTTTAGATAATATATTTTATCCCAACAACTTTCTCTCTCACCTTTGACTTGGTCAAATATTAGTTATCTTCTTCAAATCTAGATAAATTGGTCACCCAATTCTTGTGTTCGATACTCGATAAATTACTTACCGTTTTAATTATTACTTGATTTGATCCGGTACACTTGCCGGAGCCATCAAGTTTTTGGCGCCGTTGTCGGGGATTGGCTTAACCAATTTTCTTTATTTGAAGACAATAATTATTTTTTTGAACTAGTCAAAATTATTCTTTTTCAATTTTTTTTATTTTTTATTTAATTTCTTTGATTTCACTTGGTCTTGTGAGTTTTTCTGTATGCAAGGTACCGTTCTATCCGGAAGATTTGCTATACAACCCAGAAAGTCATAGGACCAAAAAAAAAAAACTGAAGCAACACATGGACCATCATTACTATCCAAGCTGGAAATATCAAATTGATTGGATCGTGTTTGATGGCATTGTTAAGGAGCATGTGAAGGTATACTCCAAGGAAGATTGGAGAGCCTATTTGTTATTCTTGCCACCACCACCACACTTCGAACCAACTCTCGATTTGCAAGAGTTTCTTTGGGATATAGATGCTCAACTTTTGGGCCAGAGCATAGAGTGTTTGAAGGAAGGATTGAGTGACTCAATTCAGAGGCATAAAATGCTTAAGGAACGTTCTCAAGAGCTAGCGGCAAGTGTAACACCCTTCTTTTTCGTTTAAGTGCTTTTGGGTAAGTCGTTTGATTGGTTAAGGGCTTAGTGGGGATTTTGGCTCAAAAGTCCCTTTCTGGTGGTTGAGCACGCCCGTGCTCAATAGCCAGCACGCCCGTGCTTAAAGGCTGAAGCGTGTTTCAGTTTTTAAGTTGAGCACGTCCGTGCTCAATGTGCGGATCGCGTCTCGCTAACGCTAAGTCTAGCACAACCGTGCTCAGGTGTACCCTTTATATAGTGAAACAGAAATCGAGGGTTTACGTGAAAACCCTACTTTTGGCGGTAGCCATCACATAGTTGCGTCTGACACTGTGCATTTCCTTTTTCTACCATATTCAAAGCAATTCTTGAGTTTTGGAGGCCTTTGGGGAACGTTGTTTCATCTGTGCTCACATATAGGTAATATTCTTTCCCCTTTGTGGTTTCCTTTCATGATTTTGAATTGGAAACTAATTGGTTTTGTGTTCTGTTGATCCAAGGCTTAGTACCGGTGTAAGCCGTTCGAGGATTTGGAACCATTTTACTGTTGGGACCGTTGTTAGAGCTACCTTCAATCCAGGTAAGAGGAGAAGGGTAGTGTACTCATAAGCCATGGGGGTAGTGTAAGGTAAAGGGGTTCCCCATGACCACGGTGTCATTGTATACTTGTTTGTTATATGGTGTTCAATCTGTGATAATATGTCTCTGACTGTTTTAGTGTTATATGCTTCATGCTTAAGATAAATGCCCTTATATGTTCATGAAGGTTGCCTATGAATATGATGCTATGTTGTTGTTATTGTTGGTATGATATTGATTGGATTACTGATGTTAACGTTGAGTTTTGATGATGTGTGTTGAGCCTTAAAATATGCTGTTAATTGATCTAAAAAATTAAAGGACTTAAACCCTAAAATTGGCTAAGGAACTGTGTTTGAATCTGCCCAGAACAGTATTGTCGTGCATTGAGCACGGCCGTGCTGAACAGGGAGCACGCCCGTGCTCCCGGTTTGAATTTTGGAAAATGGCCGCATGTCCAGCACGACCGTGCAGTAGAGGAGCACGATCGTGCAACTGAGCACGACCGTAACCCAAAAGGAAGCACAACCGTGCTTCACTTATGTGACCAGCACGGCCGTGCAGGGGACAAGCACGCCCGTGCTCCCCTATCAGACATAGATGGAATTAAAGGACTTAAGGGGGGGTTTCTAACCCCAATTTCCCCAATGATGATAAGTTGATAAAACTAATCAAAGATAAAGGTTAGACAACTTTGTTAATGACTACCAAAGATAATTAAAGATGATGAGATGATTAAGCCGGTACCCGTTGGGTTACCGTTAGTTGATGAGTTGTACCTTGGAGCTTTTTGGCCAAGGGAACCTTGACCCCGCGGTTTGGGTCTAAAGTGTTGTTGATGTTGAAGTCTTGGGTGCTTATTGGCCTAAGCACGTTGATGTTGAAGTCCTGGGAGCTTTATGGCCCAGGCAAGGAGGTGGTTGAGATTGTTTGTTGTTGTGCCATTTGCATAGTGCATTGGAGTTGATGTTGAGGGGGAGGTTCGACATAGGGGAGATCGCCCGAGAGTATGGTGATCTGGACATCCATGCTAGTTCACCTGATGGTTTGGTGACCGCGGCCCCCCGGGATGAGGCATCCGTGGTTTGATGCTTTGGCTATCCATGGGGTTCACCCAAGGTTTGGTGAACTGCCGGTGTTGGTGTTTTTATAGCCAATACGG
Source organism: Sophora flavescens (assembly GCA_030762895.1). Taxonomy (NCBI): domain Eukaryota; kingdom Viridiplantae; phylum Streptophyta; class Magnoliopsida; order Fabales; family Fabaceae; genus Sophora; species Sophora flavescens. Next base: position 13,981 of record JAUPTC010001440.1, read on the forward strand.
ATATGTAACTCCGAAGTCGTTCATCCTGAGTTAGTTTGGATCCACATGCATAATGGAGTAGTGGAGTAGTGTTGCATTGCACACTGCATAGCATACTTGATGTTGTTGATGTTGATGTATGTTGATATATATATGTTGATGTATGTTATGATGATGTCATGCTGTTTGTTTTACCTTGCTTCCTATTTCTATGCCGTATATGTTTACATGATTCTTACTCCTCGTTCTTTGTTTGTTTGTTAGGCCAGATTGGTACCTTGCAGAGGATGACGAGCAGCCCGGAGAGGAGTGACTCTGAGGAGTCACCACTCATAGTTATGGCCTATTCTTTTTTAGTTAGTCTATTTCAGTTGTATTCTAAGGATATGTTTTTCGGAACGGTTGTACCAGCTGAGTTGTGACATCAGGGTTGGGTTGTTTATTTGTTGTGTTTAAATTATTTTGTTTAAACATATTTTATTTTCGCGTTGTGAACTAGTTCATGTGAGACTTTTCTATCCATGGACGGACGCTGTATTTTATCCAGTACTTTTATGATTAAACTGTATTAATTTCTTATCTTAAAGTGTTTGTAACATGCGGGGTAAAAGGGTGTCACATTTAGTGGTATCAGAGCAGTTCAGCCCTGTCGGGACGTGGTATGAGTCTGTTGTGAGTCTGTTGTGTGCTCTAGTTGGATTGTCTATACTTGTTACGGACAATGATGTTTTAAGTTAGTTGCATGTAGCTTTTACCCTCTTAACTTTCTGTATCTAAGAGTTGCGTTGGACGTGTACAAGAACTCATGGAAGGTAGAGGACACAACGATTAAGCAATTGCTGATGCATTGGCTCTCCTTGCCAATGCTATCGGACAGGTCAACCACAACACCAACAATGGTGGGCCAGCTGAGTTTCAGGGCTTGGACAAGTTTTAGAGGAACAACCCTCCATCGTTCAAGGGAGCGTATGATCCGGAAGGAGATTTGCTATTGTTAAGGGAGACTGAGAAGATCTTCCAAGCGATGGATTGCAACGATCACCAGAAGCCCATCTTTGCTTCCTTCATGCTGACTGAGAAGGCTGAGCATTGGTGGGAAAACTGTAGGCAGAGGATGCAGGCTGAGGGCACAGCGGTTACATGGGTTGAGTTTAGACAGAGGTTTTTGGAGAAGTACTTTCCAGCGGATATCAAGGACAAGAAAAAGATGGAGTTCTTGGCCTTGAAACAGGGATCTATGTCAGTGGGTGACTATGCTGCCAAGCTTGAGGAGCTGGCGAGGTATTACACTCCGTACCAGCATACTACGGATGAGCGTTCCAGGTGCGTTAAGTTCGAGGCTGGACTTAACCCCGAGATCAAGCAGGCGATCAGCTACCAGGAGATCAGAGTCTTCCCAGTTCTGGTCAACAAGTGCAGGATTTATGAGGATGCTAGTCAGTTCAAGGTTGCCAGTTCAAGGGGATCGGATAGTCAGAGCGTAAGAGGACTGATCAGAGAGATAGTGGGAAACAGTGTTATGCTCCGACTGGCAAGGACTTCAAGCAAAGTGGCAAGAAACCATAGTTTCAGCAGGATAGGTTTAGGGGCGGGTTCTCTAATGCCTCTAGACCCATGAGGTGTGGCAAGTGCGGCGCACCGGATCATTTTTCATCTCAGTGCAAGGAATCAGCTGTGATTTTCTTCAGGTGTGGCAAGTCGGGTCATATCAGCCGTGAGTGTGAGGGAGCTAAGGCAGAGCCTTCCAGTACTGGCAAGAGTCAGAAGTCTCAGGCCAACCGACTGAAGACCACTGGGATAGTCTTTACTCTTAGTGGAGCCGAAGCCTCCGAGTCTGATGACTTGATTCAAAGTACATGTTTTATTGATGGGACTCTATTGAATGCATTGTATGATTCAGGTGCTACTCACTCGTTTATATCGCATGATAGGGTCAAGAGTCTTAAGTTGCATGTTACCTTTCTTGAGTTTGATTTGCTTGTGTCTACACCTACGAATAAACCTGTTTCCACTTCTTATACATGCAAGAACTGTCATATTTTCATAAATAATAAAACCTTTGTTGCTGATCTTGTATGAGGGTCATCTTGCAGACCCTTAAGGAAAAGCAATTGTATGCTAAGTTGTCGAAGTGTGAGTTCTGGTTAGAGGATGCGAGCTTCTTAGGACATGTCATCTCCAAGGGTGGCATAGCAGTGGACCCATCTAAGGTAGAGACGGTGCTCCAGTGGGAAGCACCGAAGTCAGTGACCAAGATTAGGAGTTTCTTGGGGTTAGCCGGATACTATAGGCGGTTCATAGAAGGTTTCTCTAAGATAGCTTTACCCTAAACCCGTCTCACCAAGAAGGGACAGTTGTTTGTGTGGGACTCCAAGTACGAAGAGAGTTTCCAAACCTTTAAGGATAGGTTGACATCAGTACCAGTGTTAGTTTTGTCAGATCCCAGTGAGCCTTCGTAGTTTACTGCGATGCTTCTAAGCAAGGGTTAGATGGTGTGTTGATGCAGAATGGTAAGGTAGTTGCCTATGCTTCTAGGCAGTTGAAAACCCATGAGAAGAAATACCCTACCCATGACCCAGAGCTAGGAGCTGTGGTATTTGCCTTAAAGATCTGGAGGCATTACCTTTATAGAGCGAGGTTTCAGGTTTTTAGTGATCACAAGAGTTTGAGGTATCTCTTTGATCAGAAGGAGTTGAATATGAGGCAGCGTAGGTGGATGGAGTTCTTAAAGGATTATGACTTCGAGATGACCTATCACCCAGGAAAGGCCAATGTGGTGGCCGATGCCTTGAGTAGGAAAACCTTGCATATCTCCGCTTTGATGGTTAGGGAGATGGATCTGATTGAGGAGTTTAGAGACCTTAGTCTAGCTTGTGAGTTTACCCCTAAGAGTATTAGGCTTGGTACCTTGAAGGTTACCAACAGCTTGATGGATCAGATTAGAGAGGGTCAGAAGTTAGTTACGTTTCTCTTAGACCAGCGAGAGTTGCTTACTCATAGTAGAGACCTTAGTTTCAAGGATGGAAGTGATGGAATCTTGAGGTTTAAGGATAGAGTATGCATACTGGATGTCCCTGCTCTAAGGAAGTTGATCCTTGAAGAAGGACATAGAAGTGGGTTGAGTGTGCACCCAGGTGCCACCAAGATGTATCGGTCCTTAAGAGGATGTTTTGGTGGCCTAGGATGAAAAAGGATGTGGCTGAGTTCGTGTATGTGTGCCTAGTTTGTCAGAAGGCCAAGATAGAACACCAAAAGCCTTCAGGTAAGTTGTAACTTTTGAGTATCCCAGAATGGAAATGGGATAATATCTCCATGGATTGTGTGACTGGAGTCCCTAGGACTCCAGTTGGTTTTGAGGCTATATGGGTTGTTGTGGATAGACTAACTAAGTCTGCCCATTTCATCCCTATGAACATGGAGTATCCTTTAGAGAAGTTGGCTAAGCTGTACATCAAGGAGATAGTTAGGCTTGATGGTGTACCCTCTAGCATAGTATCAGATAGAGACCCGAGGTTTACCTCTAGGTTCTGGGAGAGTTTGCAGCATGCTTTAGGGACAAAGCTTAGGCTTAGTTTAGCTTATCACCCACAGACTGATGGTAAGTTTGAGAGAACCATCCAGTCCTTAGAGGACTTGTTGAGGACTTGTGTGTTAGAGCAGTCTGGTAGTTGGGACAAGTTTTTGCCCCTGATAGAGTTCATCTACAACAACAGCTTCCATTCCAGCATTGGGATGGCACCTTATGAGGCTCTTTATGGGAGGAGATGTAGAACACCCTTGTGTTGGAATGACCCTAGTGATAATGTGGTGCTAGGACCAGAGATAGTCCAGGAAACAACAAAAAAGATCGAGATGGTTCAGGAAAAGATGAGAGTGGCACATAGTAAGCAAAAGAGCTACCATGACAAAAGGAGGAAGGCGCTCGAGTTCTAGGAAGGCGATCATGTATTCTTGAGAGTTACTCCAACGACTGGGGTTGGTAGAGTGCTGAAGGTGAGGAAACTTACTCTGAGATTCATTAGTCCTTACCAGATCCTTAAAAGAGTCGGCGAAGTTGGCTACTAGATAGCCTTACTGTCGTTCTTGTCCAATTTCCATAATGTTTTTCATGTGTCACAACTCAAAGTATATCCATGACCTTAGTCACGTGATAGTACCCGACACAATACAGTTGAAAGAGAATTTGATGTTTGAGGTGTTACCCCTTTGAGTCAAGGATAGGCGAGTGAAGCAGCTAAGAGGCAAGGAGATTCCTTTGGTCAAAGTAGTTTGGAGTGGGACTACTGAGGAAAGTGTTACCTGGGAGCTGGAAAGAAAGATGATGGAAGCGTACCTGCACCTTTCGCTTGAGGTACGTAGAAATTTTGAGGACGAAATTTTTATAAGGGGGTGGAATTGTAACACCCTACTTTTCTTTAAGTGCTTTTCTAAAGCTTGTTTGAGTTGGTTTTGTTAAGTTTAAGTTGTTGGCTAAGGGCTTAGTGGGATTTTTGGCTCAAAAGTCCCTCTCTGGTGTATGAGCACGCCCGTGCTCATTATCCAGTACGCCCGTGCTTAAAGTCAGGAGCGTGTTGCATGTTTTAAGTTGAGCACGCCCGTGCTCAACGTGTGGACCGCGTCTCGTAAATGCTAAGTCCACCATGCCCATGCTTGCTGAGGAGCGCGACCGTGCTCAGGTGCAGCCTATATATGTTTGGCATAGAAACAGAGGGTTTCGTTTAAACCCTATATCTGGTAGCAGCAGCCACCCTATTGCGGCCATAACGGTTTCTCTCCCTTTTCCACTAACTCAATCAGTTTGAGTGTTGGAGACCCTTGGGAGACCTTTGCTTATCTGTGTCGAGTGTATAGGTAATGTTTCTTCCCTTCCAGTTTCGTTTTCGTGTTTTTGAGTCGGAAACTAACGTGGTTAATCTTATTTAACCAAGGCTTGGAAGGCTAGCTGAGTCGCGTTTGGAACCGTGGTCGTTTCACCGTTTGGAGTTTACGTTAGAACAACCTTCAATCCAGGTATGGGGAGAAGGGTAGTGTATCCATTAGGCAGTGGCGGTAGTGTAAGGTAAAGGGGTTCCCATAACCCCGGTTGTTGTCAATTTGTATGCCTATGTGATACACGATGATTATATGATAATATGCTCCAGATGTTTTTGGTGTATGCTTCATATTCATGTTCATGATATGTTCTTGATGTTTATGTTCATTGCCTTGATATGAACATGATGGTATGATGATTATTGTTGTTGACATTTTGATGATTGGATGATGATGTAATTGAGTTTGATGATGATGGGTTTTTAATCTGAAAAATATGTTGCTAAGATGACCTAGGATTAATGGACTTAAATCCCTAAAATAATTCGTTAAAATCTGTGTTTGAACTCTGCCCAGAACAATACTGTTGTGTATTGAGCAAGGCCGTGCTGAACAGGGAGCACGCCCGTGCTCCTAGTTTGAATTCTGGAAAATGGTCGCACACTAAGCACGGCCGTGCAGTAGAGGAGCACGACCGTGCAGATCAGCACGGTCGTGCCTAATAGGAAGCACGACCGTGCTTCACTTAAGTGGCAGCACGCTCGTGCTGGGGTTAAGCACGCCCGTGCTCAACCCTCTGGACAGAATCTGAATTAAAGGACTTAAGGGGTTTTTAACCCCAATCTCCCCAATAACATGATGATAACACCATGGATCAATGATAAAGATTAGACAACTCGATTAATGATTAACGAAGATAAATAAAGATAACTAAGATGATTAAGTCGGTATCCGTTGGGTTACCGCACGTTGTTAGCCTCGATTCTTATTGGTCGAGGTGTTGTTGATGCTATGTCTTGGGTGCTTATTAACCCAAGCACGATGATGTTAAGTCTTGGGTGGTTATTGGCCCAAGCATGTTGATGTTGATGTTGAAATCTTGGTAGCTGTTTGGCCCGAGCAAAGGATCCAAGGTAGGTCACCCGATGGTTTGGTGACCGCGGCCCCCCGTGATGAGGCATTCACGGTTTGATGCGTTGGCTATCCATGGGGTTCACCCAAGGTTTGGTAAATTTCCAGTGTTGGTTCTTTTGTAGCCAATAAAGATATGCAACTCCGAAGTCGTTCATCCTGAGTTAGTTTGGATCCACATGCATAATGGAGTAGCGGAGTAATGTTGCTTTGCACCGCATAGCTTACTTGATTTTGATGATGCTGATGTATGATATATATATATATGTATGCTGATGTATGCTATGATGTTGCCATGCTTGTTTGTTTACCTTGCTTCCTATCTCCATGCCGTATATGTTTACATGATTCTTACTTCCCGTTTTCTGTTTTCTTGTTTGGCATGTTTGGTTTCATGTAGTGGTAGTCTAGCAGCCCGGAGAGGAGTGACACAGAGGAGCCACCACTCATAGTTAAGGCCTTTCTTTTGTTAGTCTAGTTTTCAGTTGTATTCCGAGGTTTTTTCGAAACAGTTATACCAGCTCTGTTGTGACATCGGGTTGGGATGTTTGTTATTGTTTTATTTGTTTATTTGTTTTAAACTTGATTTTACTTCCGCGTTTTGAGAACTCGTTCATGTGGGACCTTCCTACCCATGGACAAACGTTTTATATTAAATGTTGATGCATGATTTATTTCAATGTCCTTATCTTTATATGCTTTATAACATGCGGGGTAGCAGGGTGTCTCATGGCCACTAGACTACCAAGGTACAACATCAACAACACATTGACCATTAAGCATCAACGCTCAACATCATCTTTTCACTTGTATTTGGTCTTCATGTTTCGTTGGTATCTTATTTAGTCTTTTAAGCGTTTGGGGTAAAAACCCATATTTCAGCATTTCTGGTTCTGTTCTGGTCAGGTGAGCACAGGCGTGCTCACCCTCAACACGGGCATGCTGGACCTGCAGGCAAGCACGACCGTGCTGCCTGTTAAGAACGGGCATGCTTAAAAGCGCGTCCTTCTCTGGATTTCAAACTGGAGCAAGGGCGTGCTCCTTGTTAAGCACGACTGTACTCAATGGAGTGTGACCGTACTGATCTAGGCAGAAAGGGTTATAAACCCTTTCCCAAATCCTTGGGACAGTTCACAGATTCAACCTATTGGCTTTTACTAATCCATTGAACATCAGCTTGATTAATCTTAACTGTTCTTCGTTAATATTCATGTCTTATCATCATGGGGAATTAATCCTTTAATCATAGATTAATGTTCCCAGAACACTTACTAATCAATCCTAGGGTCTTTAACTAAGCCCTATGAACATAACCTTACCTCTTACACTATATTCATGTCTTATAAACAACTGCAAGAAACATCCCTTAATTCTCATTATTATTATTAACGTATTTTAACGTCTTAACATCATTGTTGGTACTAACATCCTCAACAATCAGCACTCAAAAAGAGCACAACCTCAAACAACAGCCAATAACCATTAACAAGAACATACATACCAATATTAATCAATTAACAATAGTCATGCTAATATCATCTTCACAACAATTAACATCATATAACAAATAAACATAGAGACATATAAACATGTTATCATACAAATAGTCATATAGGCATTTACTCAAACACCAGGGTCATGGGTTAACTATTCATCTTACGCTACCCCATAGCCTACATGTTCATACTAGCCGTTCTCCCCATACCTGGTATGAAGATTCTCAAAACGATAACGTTGGCAAACTAGACATGTTCCCGCGAGCGGCTCGACGAGTTTCCCAAGCCTTGGCCAAACAAGAAGGGGACAACCAATTAATCTCAATCCAACAATTAGGAAAAGAGATTAATAGAGAGGGATAACCGGCTTACCTCCACCAACACTAACACATGACTACTCTCCCAAAACTAGATCAAGAACACCAAGAACTTCAAGGGGTTCAAAGGAAGGGAAAGGGAAAAGGTTTCTGTCGCACTAGGATTGTCCAAAGTGCCAAAAAAAAGGGTTTGGGTCGCAACCCACACGAAACTGCTCTATTTATAGACTCTGAGACCAAAGCACGGCTGCGTGCTCAATTCCTGAGCACGGGGCACTATAAGATTGCACTGCAAGGCCATCTAAACGATCAAATTGGTAAAAACACATAAACAAGTACTTTAGATAATTCTCTTAGATTTCTAGCGCCACAAATATCACCTCGATCGGACATCTAGAAATCAAGATATGGCCAAAACGGTGAAACAGGTTACTTGGACTCTAAAAGGATTGAACCTTTCTAAGGCTAAACTTCGCCAAACATGAAACAAATACAGCAAGTATATACAAACATATATATAACATATATAAAATCACTAAGCTTATTTACGAAAAAACGGCGTGAATTCAAAAGGATTTTATTTTATTTTATAAAATTTGATAAAATCTTGTTAAAAGATTAATTTGAAAACATTTCATTATTTTTCACAAAAAAGAAATCGCTCACACAGGGTTAAAGATAGCGAAGCTATACGATGAATGAGACACCCCGTTGTGCCCCGGTGTTTTTATTAGATTAATTTCCTTCTTAATTCATTTCTTAATCGCGCGTTTATCGTGAAAACATGTAAAAATTAAAAACTCAAGTTATTAAACATATAACTTCAACATCACACCATAGTTATATTGCAAATACACACATAAGTCTTTTACACATTGTTCAAAACACTGTTGAGGGTATCCCCTCAGTAGGATCCCTCATAGGCATATAATTAAACAAAAGTTCTACTCAGCGGAAAATATAGAAAACGTCTCATGAGACGCACTGGCCATAACCAACTAGACACTAATCATCATGGGTCATGACTCGACCTCCGGCTTCGGGTTCATAGGGAGTTCCATCCAACTCCTCTTCGTTCAGCTCGGCCACAGGGTCTTCAAGTACGATCACATAATAAATAAAATACAACATACATAAAGATATAGGGGATAAGAAACATTTCTCTCATCAAAAGCAGAAAAGAGTCATAGCATATTATACAATAAATGTCACAGACAATCAACATACATAACTAACAAATCATCCTCAAATTAATGTATCATCCTCTACCCCAATCTCATACAACTAAACTTTGATACTGACGTGGCCACTACCAATCCTGTCACGCATCCCTATTCCCGTTAAGGATGTTAGTCAGTCGTCCAAGCGACGCGTCCCCAAAAACTGGTGCACACCCCCATTCGCGTTAGGATGCTCATTCCCAGAATGATACTATTCCCCCATTCCCGTTAGGGAATAGCTTCACATTTTAAATCTCAATTGGGACGGTCCCGCGAGAACTTCGGACCTCGTGTGTTCCCAACACACGGTTGTGAATAACAATGCAAATATACGAACTTCACCGAGCCACATTAATAACAACCTAGTTCCTTAACCTTCCATCAAAACCTCAACACAAGTTCTATGTTACCACCCCTCTTTGAATTAATTAGTGTCACGACCGTGATCGCGGTGCAACGACGAACAAAAAGAAAACTTGTTTTTCTTTTAGAGAATAAACATGGAGTCGCCACCAACTTTATTTAATTTCGGGAAAGTTGGAAAACCTTTTTAAAAACTTTGGGTTCGGGAGTCGATTACGTCTAGGGAAGGCATGGAGACTTAACCCCACGGCACCCTAGAACATCCATGAAAATTGTTACCCAAAATTAGTTGTGTAAATTATTAGTAGCTTTGAAAACATTCATTTTACCCCGAAAATCATTTAAAGGAAGAAATTATTTTTTAATTTTAAGATATTTTGTATTTTTTTATCAGTTTTATATTTGTGAAATTTTTTGATTAAACCTAAATGAGGTTGAACATGGCACGTAAGTCCACAGGGCAACCTCAAAATCTAAAGGATTGAACATGACACTTGTCATAGAGCAACCCAAAAATAACATTGATTTAATCAACCTTTATTCTAAGGGATTGAATATGGAAACCAAGTCCATAGGCCATCCCTAAATAAAACAAGTTCAATTATTTATTTATCAAAAGGCAATTTTCTTTGTTTTGTAAAAAGGGAACAAACCGGTTGAAGGGGATTTAAGTGATCATATTTTATTTTTATGTAAAAAAAAGTTTTACCTTATGAAAATAGAACAAAAATGAAACATTTTAAGTGTTTAGTAACAGTATAGCCATATGAAGGTTACTAGTGTATCATGCATTTCAGCATATGACGTCAAACAATAAAATAGAAACCGTATGATACACCATTTCTGAAACAGACATAAGAACTCATATAGCCAACATCATACTGACTCATTCAGTTTCAATATCCATGGATTTTATTTTAGTCATAAACAGAGACACAAAAATAAGAATGTCAAGAGAAACTCATGAATAATATTAACAACGTGAACAAGGATTACCAAATGAGAGCAGAATAACAATGAATTTGCTTTCTCCCAGTAGTAAAATTTTAAGATCAAGAACCCTCACATTTCAGTTTCACTGACTCTTTTAACTCTCTCCTCTTCTAAAAATTTGGAACCACTCTAATGACAGAGAAGAGAAAAAAGAAACTCAAACCCAATCTCTTTTTCTTCACAAATAAAACATTAGATAAAAATCTCCCGCTCCCTCTGTTTTCGTATCCTTCCTCCGTATCTTCTCTCATTTTTCCTCCTCTCCTTGTTACTTTTTTTTCTCATTCTCCCCCTCCTTTTCTTAACGTCTCCATTTATAGATGGAGGAGAGGGCTTCATGCTTTTCCTTACCCAGTGGTATCAAGGTTGGTCTCACGAAATCCGGAGCTTGGGCGGTTCTGAGCAGAGATCGTGTGTGTCCAGATGGAGGTGACGCGAGCAGAGGAAAGGAGGCGATTTGATATGAAGGTTGCGTGTTTGAAGAGAGAAGGAAGTGTGGTGCGGTTAAGTGAGTGGAGGAGATGAGGGAGAAGAAGGACCAATGAGTAGAGGAGGTGTAGGGGCGGTTGGAGAGTGAGAGGAGGAAGAAGAAGGACCAAAGGGTAGAGGAGGTGTAGGGGCGGTCGGAGAGTATGAGGAGGAAGAGAGGTTTTGTCTGATATGTAAAATGGGTTTTTTAGGGTTAGGAGAAGTAATTCAATATCCTTTC
>JAUPTC010001441.1:0-25000 GCA_030762895.1 Sophora flavescens
ATGAAATTATAGGTCTCTTCCTTATCTTTCTAGGGACAACAAGATCACCAAAATCCGATATCTGTAGCTCTAGTTATGCTCTATACAAGGCAACAAGGTCAGGACGTGTGAAAAATCCGAAAATTAACAATGTTTAGAAAATATGCCGAATAATGTAAAATCAAAAACAATGATTGTAAAAGTTGTCTAATTTTCGTCTCTCTCTGGGTTGTACGGTTGTAAACTGCTATTTATGCTTATTAATCCTGACCTAACCCTAGACCAAATTAAGGGCCTCCGAATAAGCTTTCCAACAAGGTATCAAATGCCTTAATTGGGCTTAAGATGAGTAAGTTAGGCCCATTTAAGTGAAGGATCATCATGTTCTGCGCACTGATCCGCGCCAGAGAACTCGGGACCCAATTTAGCCTTGATTTTGGCCTAATTTGACAGCTCTTGTGAAACCTGAAATTGTAGGTCTCTTCCTTATCTTTCTAGGGACAACAAGATCACCAAAATCCGATATCTGTAGCTCTAGTTATGCTCTGCACAAGGCAACAAGGTCAAGATGAGTGAAAAATCCGAAAATTAACAATGTTTAGCAATTAAGCCCAATAATATAAAAGCAAAAACAATGATTGTAAACGTTGTCTAATTTTCGTCTTTCTCTGGCTTGTTCGACTGTAAACTGCTATTTATGCTTATTAATCCTAACCTAACCCTAGACCAAATTAAGGGCCTATGAATAAGCTTTCCAACAAGGTATTATATGCCTTAATTGGGCTTAAGATGAGTAAGTTTGGCCCATTTAAGTGAAGGAACATCATGGACTGCGCACTGATCCGTGCTAGAGAACTCGGGACCAAATTTAGCCTTGATTTTGGCCTAATTTGACAATTCTTGTGACATCTAAAATTTTGGGTCTCTTCCTTATCTTTCTATGGACAGCAAGATCACCAAAATCCGATATTTGTAGCTCTAGTTATGCCCTGTGCAAGGCAACAAGGTCAGGATGAGTGAAAAATCCGAAAATTAACAATGTTTAGTAATTAAGACCAATAATGTAAAAACAAAAACAATGATTGTAAAAGGTGTCTAATTTCCCTCTCTCTGGCTTGTGCGTCTGTAAACTTCTATTTATGCTTATTAATCCTGACCTAACCCTGGACCAAATTAAGGGCATCTGAATAAGCTTTCCAACAAGGTATCATATGCCTTAAATGGACTTAAGATGAGTAAGTTAGGCCCATTTAAGTGAAGGAACATCATGGACTGCGCACTGATCCACGCCAGATAACTCAGGACCCAATTTAGCCTTGATTTTGGCCTAATTTGACGATTCTTATGAAACCTGAAATTGTAGGTCTCTTCCTTATCTTTTTAGGGACTGCAAGATCACCAAAATCCGATATCTGTAGCTCTAGTTATGCTCTGCGTAAAGCAACAAGGTCAGGATGAGTGAAAAATTCGAAAACTAACAATGTTTGGCAATTAAGCCAAATTTAGGCCAATAATGTAAAATCCAAAACAATGATTGTAAAAGTTGTCTGATTTCCGTCTCTCTCTGGATTGTGCTGCTGTAAACTGCTATTTATGCTTATTAATCATTACCAATCCCTAGACCAAATTAAGGGCCTCTGAATAAGCTTTCCAACAAGGTATCATATGCCTTAATTGGGCTTAAGATGAATAAGTTATGCCCATTTAAGTGAAGGAACATCATGGACCGTGCACTGATCTGCGCCAGAGAACTCGGGACCCAATTTAGCATTTATTTTGGCCAAATTAAACAATTCTTGTGAAACCTGAAATTGTAAGTCTCTTCCTTATCCTTCTAGGGACAGCAAGATCACCAAAATCCGATATTTGTAGCTCTAGTTATGCTATGCGCAAGGCAACAATGTCCGGAAGAGTGAAAAATCCAAAAATTAACAATGTTTAGCAATTAATCCCAATAATTTAAAAGCAAAAACAATGATTGTAAAAGTTGTCTAATTTCCGCCTCTCTCTGGCTTGTGCGGCTGTAAACTGCTATTTATGCTTATTAATCCCGACCTAACCCTAGACCAAATTAAGGGCCTTTGAATAAGCTTACCAAAAAGGTATCATATGCCTTAATTGTGCTTAAGATGAGTAAGTTAGGCGTATTTAAGTGAAGGAACTTCATGTACTGCACACTGATCCGCGCCATAGAACTTGGGACCGAATTTATCCTTGATTTTGGCCTAATTAGACAATTCTTGGAAACCTGAAATTGTAGGTCTCTTCCTTATCTTTCTAGGGACAGCAAGATCACCAAAATCCGATATCTGTAGCTCTAGTTATGCTCTGCGCAAGGCAACAAGGTCAGGATGAGTGAAAAATCGGAAAATTAACAATGTTTTGCAATTAAGCCCAATAATTTAAAAGCAAAAACAATGATTGTAAAAGTTGTCTAATTTCCGTCTCTCTGGCTTGTGCGGCTGTAAACTGCTATTTATGCTTATTAATCCTGACCTAACCCTAGACCAAATTAAGGGCCTCCGAATAAGCTTTCCAACAAGGTATCAAATGCCTTAATTGGGCTTAAGATGAGTAAGTTAGGCCCATTTAAGTGAAGGATCATCATGTTCTCGTGCACCGATCCGCGCCGAAGAACTTCGGGACCCAATTTAGCCTTGATTTTGGCCTAATTTGACAGCTCTTGTGAAACCTGAAATTGTAGGTCTCTTCCTTATCTTTCTAGGGACAACAAGATCACCAAAATCCGATATCTGTAGCTCTAGTTATGCTCTGCACAAGGCAACAAGGTCAAGATGAGTGAAAAATCCGAAAATTAACAATGTTTAGCAATTAAGCCCAATAATATAAAAGCAAAAACAACGATTGTAAACGTTGTCTAATTTTCGTCTTTCTCTGGCTTGTTCGACTGTAAACTGCTATTTATGCTTATTAATCCTAACCTAACCCTAGACCAAATTAAGGGCCTATGAATAAGCTTTCCAACAAGGTATTATATGCCTTAATTGGGCTTAAGATGAGTAAGTTTGGCCCATTTAAGTGAAGGAACATCATGGATCGCTGACCGATCCGTGCTAGAGAACTCGGGACCAAATTTAGCCTTGATTTTGGCCTAATTTGACAATTCTTGTGACATCTAAAATTTTGGGTCTCTTCCTTATCTTTCTAAGGACAGCAAGATCACCAAAATCCGATATTTGTAGCTCTAGTTATGCCCTGTGCAAGGCAACAAGGTCAGGATGAGTGAAAAATCCGAAAATTAACAATGTTTAGTAATTAAGACCAATAATGAAAAAACAAAAACAATGATTGTAAAAGGTGTCTAATTTCCCTCTCTCTGGCTTGTGCGTCTGTAAACTTCTATTTATGCTTATTAATCCTGACCTAACCCTAGACTAAATTAAGGGCCTCTGAATAAGCTTTCCAACAAGGTATCGTATGCCTTAATTGGGCTTAAGTTGAGTAAGTTAGGCAATTTAAGTGAAGGAACATCATGGATCGCAGGCGATCCGCGCAGATAACTCGGGACGCAATTAATCCTTGATTTTACCCTAATTTGACAATTCTTGTGAAACCTGAAATTGTAGGTCTCTTCCTTATCTTTTTAGGGACTGCAAGATCTCAAAAATCAGATATCTGTAGCTCTAGTTATGATCTGCACAAGGCAACAAGGTCAGGATGAGTGAAAAATCCGAAAATTAACAATGTTTAGCAATTAAGCCCAATTAAACCCAATAATGTAAAAGCAAAAACAATGATTGTAAAAGTTGTCTAAATTCCGTCTCTCTCTGGCTTGTGCCGCTGTAAACTGCTAATTATGCTTATTAATCCTGACCTAACCCTAGACCAAATTAAGGTCCTCTAAATAAGTTTTCCAGCAAGGTATCATATGCCTTAATTGGGCTTAAGATGAGTAAGTTAGGCCCATTCAAGTGAAGGAACACCATGGACCGCGCACTGATCCGCTCCAGAGGACTCGGGACCCAACTTAGCCTAGATTTTGGCCTAATTTGACAATTCTTGTGAAACCTGAAATTATAGGTCTCTTCCTTATCTTTCTAGGGACATCAAGATCACCAAAATATGATTTATGTAGCTCCAGTTATGCCATGTGCAAGGCAACAAGGTCAGGATGAGTGAAAAATCAGAAAATTAATAATGTTTAGCAATTAAGCCCAATTAACCCCAGTAATGTAGAAGCAAAAACAATGATTGTAAAAGTTGTATAATTTCTGTCTCTCTGGCTTGTGCGGTAGTAAACTGCTGTTTATGCTTATTAATCCTGACCTAACCCTAGACCAAAATAAGGGACTCTGAATATGCCTTCCAACAAGATCTCATATTCCTTAATTGGGCTTAAGATGAGTAAGTTAGGCCCTTTTATGCGAAGAAACATCATGGACTGCGCACTGATCCGTGCCAGAGTACTCGGGACCCAATTTACCCTTGATTTTGGCCTAATTTGACAATTCTTGCGAAACCTGAAATTGTAGGTCTCTTCCTTATCTTTCTAGGGACAGCAAGATCACCAAAATCCGATATATGTACCTCTAGTTATGCTCTGCACAAGGCAACAATGTTAGGATGAGTGAAAAATCCGAAAATTAACAAAGTTTAGCAATTAAGCCCAATAATGTAAAAGCAAAAACAATGATTGTAAAAGTTGTCTAATTTCCATCTCTCTCTGGCTTGTGCGGCTGTAAACTGCTATTTATGCTTATTAATCCAGACCTAACCCTAGGCCAAATTAAGGGCCTCTGAATAAGCTTTCCTACAAGGTATCATATTCCTTAATTGGGCTTAAGATGAGTAAGTTAGGCCCTTTTATGTGAAGGAACATCATGGACTGCATCTTGATTCGCGCCTGAGAGAACTCGGGACCCAATTTAGCTTTGATTTTGCCCTAATTTGACAATTCTTATGAAACCTGAAATTGTAGGTCTCTTCCTTATCTTTCTAGGGACAACAAGATCACCAAAATCAGATATCGGTAGCCCAAGTTATGCTCTGCGCAAGGCAACAAGGTCAGGATGAGTTAAAAATCCGAAAATTAACAATGTTTAGCAATTAAGCCCAATAATGTAAAAGCAAAAACAATGATTATAAAAGTTCTATTATTTTCGTCTCTCTTTGGCTTATGCGGCTGTAAACTGCTATTTATGGTTATTAATCCTGACCTAACCCTAGACCAAATTAAGGGCCTCTGAATAAGCTTTCCAACAAGGTATTGTATAATTGGGCTTTAGATGTGTAAGTTATGCCCATTTAAGTGAAGCAACATCATGGTCTGCGCACTTATCCACGCTAGGGAACTTGTGACCCTATTTAGCCTTGATTTTGGACTAATTTGAAAATTCAACCTGAAATTATAGTTCTCTTCCTTATCTTTCTAGGGACAGCAAGATCACCAAAATTCGATATATGTAGCTCTAGTTACGCTCTACGCAAGGCAACAAGGTCAGGATGAGGGAAAAATTCGAAAATTAACAATGTTTATCAATTAAGCCCAATAATGTAAGCAAAAAACAATAATTGTAAAAGTTGTCTAATTTCCGTCTCTCAATGGCTTGTGCGGGTGTAAACTTCTATTTATGCTTATTAATCCTGACCTAAACATAGACCAAATTAAGGGCCTCTGAATAAGCTTTCCAACAAGGTAAAATGAATAAATTGGGCTTAAGATGAGTAAGTTAGGACCATTTAAGTGAAGGAACATCATGGGATCGCGTCTTGATCCGCGCCAGTGAACTCGGGACCCAATATACCCTTGAATTTGGCCTAATTTGACAATTCTTGTGAAACATGAAATTGTAGGTCTCTTCCTTATCTTTCCTAGGGCAGCAAGATCACCAAAATCCGATATCTGTAGCTATAGTTATGCTCTGCGCAAGGCAACAAAGTCAGGATGAGTGAAAAATCCGAAAATTAACGATGTTTTGCAATTAAGCCCAATAATGTAAAAGCAAAAACAATGATTGTAAAAGTTGTCTAATTTTCGTCTCTCTCTGGCTTGTGCCGCTGTAAACTGCTATTTATGCTTATTAATCCTGACCTATCTCTAGACCAAATTAAGGGCCTCTGAATAAGGTTTCCAACAAGGTATCATATGCCTTAATTGGGCTTAAGATGAGTAAGTGAGGCCCATTTAAGTGAAAGAACATGATGGACTGCGCACTGATCAGTGCCATAGAACCCGGGACCCAATTTAGCCTTGATTTTTGCCTAATTTTACAATTGTTGTGAAACCTGAAATTGTAGGTCTCTTCCTTATCTTTCTAGGGACCGCAAGATCACCAAAATCCGATATGTGTAACTCGAGTTATGCTCTGCGCAAGGAAACAAGGTCAGGATGAGTGAAAAATTTGAAAATTAACAATGTTTAGCAATTAAGCCCGAAAATGTAACAGCAAAAACAATAATTGTAAAAGTTGTCTAATTTCCGTCTCTCAATGGCTTGTGCGGGTGTAAACTTCTATTTATGCTTATTAATCCTGACCTAACCCTAGACCAAATTAAGGGCCTCTGAATAAGCTTTCCAACAAGGTCATATGCCTTAATTGGGCTTAAGATGAGTAAGTTAGTACCATTTAAGTGAAGGAACATCATGGACTGCGTACTGATCCGCGCCAGTGAACTCGGGACCCAATATACCCTTGATTTTGGCCTAATATGACAATTCTTGTGAAACCTGAAATTGTAGGCCTCTTTCTTATCTTTCTAGGGACAGCAAGATCACCAAAATCCGATATTTGTAGCTCTAGTTATGCTTTGTGCAAGGCAACAAGGCCAGGATGAGTGAAAAATCCGAAAATTAACAATGTTTAGCAATTAAGCCCAATTAAGCCCAATAATGTAAAAGCAGAAACAATGATTGTAAAAGTTGTCTAATTTCTGCCTCTCTCTGTCTTGTGCGTCTGTAAACTGCTATTTATGCTTATTAATCCTGACCTAACCCTAGACCAAATTATGGGCTTCTAAACAAGCTTTCCCACAAGGTATCATATGCTATAATTGAGCTTAAGATGAGGAAGTTAGGCCCCTTTATGTGAAGGAAAATCATGGACTGTGCAATGATCTGCGCTAGAGAACTCGGGACTCAAGTTAGCCTTGATTTTGGCCTAATTTGACAATTCATGTGAAACCTGAAATTGTAGGACTCTTCCTTATCTTTCTTGGGACAACAAGATCACCAAAATCTGATATCTGCAGCCCTAGTTATGCTCTGCGAAAGGCAACAAGGTCAGGATGAGTGAAAAATCCGAAAATTAACAATGTTTAGCAATTAAGCCCAATTAAACCCAATAATGTAAAAGCAAAAATAATGATTGTAAAAGTTGTCTAAATTCCGTCTCTCTCTGGCTTGTGCCGCTGTAAACTGCTAATTATGCTTATTAATCCTGACCTAACCCTAGACCAAATTAAGGTCCTCTAAATAAGTTTTCCAACAACGTATCATATGCCTTAATTGGGCTTAAGATGAGTAAGTTTGGCCCATTCAAGTGAAGGAACACCATGGACCGCGCACTGATCCGCTCCAGAGGACTCGGGACCCAACTTAGCCTTGATTTTGGCCTAATTTGACAATTCTTGTGAAACCTGAAATTATAGGTCTCTTCCTTATCTTTCTAGGGACATCAAGATCACCAAAATATGATTTATGTAGCTCCAGTTATGCCATGTGCAAGGCAACAAGGTCAGGATGAGTGAAAAATCAGAAAATTAACAATGTTTAGCAATTAAGCCCAATTAAGCCCAAGTAATGTAAAAGCAAAAACAATGATTGTAAAAGTTGTATAATTTCTGTCTCTCTGGCTTGTGCGGTAGTAAACTGTTGTTTATGCTTATTAATCCTGACCTAACCCTAGACCAAAATAAGGGACTCTGAATATGCCTTCCAATAAGATCTCATATTCCTTAATTGGGCTTAAGATGAGTAAGTTAGGCCCTTTTATGTGAAGAAACATCATGGATCTGTGCACCGATCCGTGCAGTACTCGGGACCCAATTTACCCTTGATTTTGGCCTAATTTGACAATTCTTGCGAAACCTGAAATTGTAGGTCTCTTCCTTATCTTTCTAGGGACAACAAGATCACCAAAATCCGATATATGTACCTCTAGTTATGCTCTGCGCAAGGCAACAATGTCAGGATGAGTGAAAAATCCGAAAATTAACAAAGTTTAGCAATTAAGCCCAATAATGTAAAAGCAAAAACAATGATTGTAAAAGTTGTCTAATTTCCATCTCTCTCTGGCTTGTGCGGCTGTAAACTGCTATTTATGCTTATTAATCCAGACCTAACCCTAGGCCAAATTAAGGGCCTCTGAATAAGCTTTCCTACAAGGTATCATATTCCTTAATTGGGCTTAAGATGAGTAAGTTAGGCCCTTTTATGTGAAGGAACATCATAGACTGCATACTGATTCGCGCCAGAGAACTCGGGACGCAATTTAGCTTTGATTTTGGCCTAATTTGACAATTCTTATGAAACCTGAAATTGTAGGTCTCTTCCTTATCTTTCTAGGGACAACAAGATCACCAAAATCCGATATCGGTAGCCCAAGTTATGCTCTGCGCAAGGCAACAAGGTCAGGATGAGTTAAAAATCCGAAAATTAACAATGTTTAGCAATTAAGCCCAATAATGTAAAAGCAAAAACAATGATTATAAAAGTTCTATAATTTTCGTCTCTCCTTGGCTTATGCGGCTGTAAACTTCTATTTATGCTTATTAATCCTGACCTAACCCTAGACCAAATTAAGGGCCTCTGAATAAGCTTTCCAACAAGGTATTGTATAATTGGGCTTAAGATGTGTAAGTTAGGCCCATTAAAGTGAAGCGACATCATGGACTGCGCACTGATCCACACTAGGGAACTTGGGACCCTATTTAGCCTTGATTTTGGCCTAATTTGAAAATTCAACCTGAAATTGTAGTTCTCTTCCTTATCTTTCTAGGGACAAAGAAGATCACCAAAATTCGATATATGTAGCTCTAGTTACGCTCTACGCAAGGCAACAAGGTCAGGATGAGGGAAAAATTCGAAAATTAACAATGTTTATCAATTAAGCCCAATAATGTAACAGCAAAAACAATAATTGTAAAAGTTGTCTAATTTCCGTCTCTCAATGGCTTGTGCGGGTGTAAACTTCTATTTATGCTTATTAATCCTGACCTAACTCTAGACCAAATTAAGGGTCTCCGAATAAGCTTTCCAACAAGGTCATATGCCTTAATTGGGCTTAAGATAAGTAAGTTAGGACCATTTTAGTGAAGGAACATCATGGACTGCGTACTGATCCGCGCCAGTGAACTCGGGACCCAATATACCCTTGATTTTGGCCTAATATGACAATTCTTGTGAAACCTGAAATTGTTGGCCTCTTTCTTATCTTTCTAGGGATAGCAAGATCACCAAAATCCGATATTTGTAGCTCTAGTTATGCTTTGTGCAAGGCAACAAGGTCAGGATGAGTGAAAAATCCGAAAATTAACAATGTTTAGCAATTAATCCTAACTAAGCCCAATAATGTAAAAGCAAAAACAATGATTGGAAAAGTTGTCAAATTTCTGTCTCTCTCTGTCTTGTGCGGCTATAAACTGCTATTTATGCTTAATAATCTTGACCTGACCCTAGAATAAATTAAGGGCAATTGAATAAACTTTCCAACAAGGTATCATATGCCTTAATTGGGCTTAAGATGAGTAAGTTAGGCCCATTTAAGTGAAGGAGCATAATGGACTACACACTGATCTGCACTAGAGAACTCGGGACCCAATTTAGCCTTGATTTTGGCCTAATTTGACAATTCAATCTGAAATTGTAGGTCTCTTCCTTATCTTTCTAGGGACAACAAGATAACCAAAATCAGATATCTGTAGCTCTCGTTATGCTCTGCGCAAGGCAACAAGGTTAGGATGAGTGAAAAATCCGAAAATTAACATTGTTTAGCAATTAAGCCCAATAATGTAAAATCAAAAACAATGATTGTAAAAGTTGTCTAATTTTCGTCTCTCTCTGGCTTGTGCGACTGTAAACTTTTATTTATGCTTATTAATCCTGACCTAACCCTAGACCAAATTAAGGGCCTCTGAATAAGCTTTCCAACAAGGTATCACATGCCTTAATTGGGCTTAAGAGGAGTAAGTTAGGCCCTTTTATGTGAAGGAACATCATGGATCTGCAGACCGATCCATGCCAGAGAACTCGGGACCCAGTTTAGCTTTGATTTTGGTCAAATTTGACAATTCTTGGACACCTGAAATTGTAGGTCTCTTCCTTATCTTTCTAGGGACAGCAAGATCACCAAAATTCGATATATGTAGCTCTAGTTATGCTCTGCGCAAGGCAACAAGGTCGAATGAGTGAAAATTACGAAAATTAACAATGTTCAAGCAATTAAGCCCAATAATGTAAAAGCAAAAACAATAATTGTAAAAGTTGTCTAATTTCCGTCTCTCAATGGCTTGTGCGGCTGTAAACTTCTATTTATGCTTATTAATCCTGACCTAACCCTAGACAAAATTAAGGGCCTCTGAATAAGCTTTCCAACAAAGTATCATATGCCTTAATTGGGCTTAAGATGAGTATGTTAGGCCCATTTAAGTGAACGAACACCATGAACTGCGTCTTGATCCGTGCCATAGAACTTGGGACCCAATTTAGCCTTGATTTTGGCCTAATTTGGCAATTCTAATGAAACCTGAAATTCTAGGTCTCTTCCTTATCTTTCTAGGGACATCAAGATCACCAAAATCCGATATATGTAGCTCTAGTTATGCTCTGCGTAAGGAAACAAGGTCGGGATGAGTGAAAAATCTAAAATTTGACAAGTGTTTAGCAATTAAGCCCAATAATGTAAACGCAAAAGAATAATTGTAAAAGTTCTCTAATTTCCATCTCTCAATGGCTTGTGCGGCTATAAACTTCTATTTATGCTTATTAATCCCTGACCTAACCCTATACCAAATTAAGGTCCTCCTGGATAAGCTTTCCAAGAAAGTATCATATGCCTTAATTGGGCTTAAGATGAGTAAGTTAGGCCGATTTAAGTGAAAGAACACCATGAACTGCGCACTGATCCGCGCCATAGAACTTGGGACCCAATTTAGCCTTGATTTTGGCCTAATTTGACAATTCTTGTGACACCTGAAATTGTAGGTCTCTTCCTTATCTTTCTAGCGACAGCAAGATCACCAAAATCCGATATTTGTACCTCAAGTTATGCTCTGTGCAAGGCAACAAGGTCAGGATGAGTAAAAAATCTGAAAATTAACAATGTTTAGCAATTAATCCTAACTAAGCCCAATAATGTAAAAGCAAAAACAATGATTGTAAAAGTTGTCAAATTTCCGTCTCTCTCTGGCTTGTGCGACTATAAACTTTTTATTTATGCTTATTAATCCTGACCTAACCCTAGACCAAATTAAGGGCCTCTGAATAAGCTTTCCAACAAGGTATGATATGCCTTAATTGGGCTTAAGATGAGTAAGTTAGGCCTTTTTATGTGAAGGAACATCATGAACTGCGCACTGATCCGTGCCAGAGAACTCGGGACCCAATTTAGCCTTGATTTTGGCCTAATTTGACAATTCTTGTGAAACCTGAAATTGTATGTCTCTTCCTTATCTTTCTAGGGACAGCAAGATCACCAAAATCCGATATATGTAGCTCTAGCTATGGTCTGCGCAAGGCAACAAGGTCAGGATGAGTGAAAAATCCGAAAATTAACAATGTTTAGCAATTAAGCCCAATATTGTAACCGCAAAAACAATAATTGTAAAAGTTGTCTAATTTTCGTCTCTCAATGGCTTGTGCGGATGTAAACTTCTATTTATGCTTATTAATCCTGACCTAACCCTATACCAAATTAAGGGCCTCTGAATAAGCTTTCCAACAAGGTCATATTCCTTCATTGGGCTTAAGATGAGTAAGTTAGGCCCATTTAAGTGAAGGAACATCATGGACTGCGTACTGATCCGCGCCAGAGAACTCGGGACCCAATTTACCCTTGATTTTGGCCTAATATGACAATTCTTGTGAAACCTGAAATTGTTGGTCTCTTCCTTATCTTTCTTGGGACAACAACATCACCAAAATCCGATATCTGTCGCTCTAGTTATGCTCTCCGCAAGGCAACAAGGTCCGGATGAGTGAAAAATCTGAAAATTAACAATGTTTAGCAATTAAGCCCAATTAAGCCCAATAATGTAAAAGTTGTCTAAATTCCGTCTCTCTCTAGCTTGTGCGGCTGTAAAATGCTATTTAGGCTTATTAATCCTGACCTAACCCTAGACCAAATTAGGGGCCTCTTAATAAGTTTTCCAACAAGGTATCATATGCCTTAATTGGGCTTAAGATGTGTAAGTTAGGCCCATTTAAGTGAAGGAACATAATGGACTACACACACTGATCTGCACTAGAGAACTTGGGACCCTATTTAGCCTTGATTTTGGCCTAATTTGACAATTCAACCTGAAATTGTAGGTCTTTTCCTTATCTTTCTAGGGACAACAAGATAACCAAAATCAGATATCTGTAGCTCTCGTTATGCTCTGCGCAAGGCAACAAGGTTAGGATGAGTGAAAAATCCGAAAATTAACAATGTTTAGCAATTAAGCCCAATAATGTAAAAGCAAAAACAATGATTGTAAAAGTTGTCTAATTTTCGTCTCTCTCTGGCTTGTGCGACTGTAAACTTTTATTTATGCTTATTAATCCTGACCTAACCCTAGACCAAATTAAGGGCCTCTGAATAAGCTTTCCAACAAGGTATCACATGCCTTAATTTAGCTTAAGAGGAGTAAGTTAGGCCCTTTTATGTGAAGGAACATCATGGACTGCACACTGATCCATGCCAGAGAACTCGGGACCCCATTTAGCATTGATTTTAGCCTAATTTGACAATTCTTGTGAAACCTGAAATTGTAGGTCTCTTCCTTATCTTTCTAGGGACAGCAAGATCACCAAAATTCGATATATGTAGCTCTAGTTATGCTCTGCGCAATGCAATAAGGTCAGAATGAGTGAAAATTACGAAAATCAACAATGTTCAAGCAATTAAGCCCAATAATGTAAAAGCAAAAACAATAATTGTAAAAGTTCTCTAATTTCCGTCTCTCAATGGCTTGTGCGGCTATTAACTTCTATTTATGCTTATTAATCCTGACCTAACCCTAGACAAAATTAAGGGCCTCTGAATAAGCTTTCCAACAAAGTATCATATGCCTTAATTGGGCTTAAGATGAGTATGTTAGGCCCATTTAAGTGAACGAACACCATGAACTGCATACTGATCCGCGCCATAGAACTTGGGACCCAATTTAGCCTTGATTTTGGCCTTATTTGGCAATTCTAATGCAACCTGAAATTGTAGGTCTCTTCCTTATCTTTCTAGGGACATCAAGATCACCAAAATCCGATATATGTAGCTCTAGTTATGCTCTGCGCAAGGAAACAAGGTCAGGATCAGTGAAAAATCTAAAATTTGACAGTGTTTAGCAATTAAGCCCAATAATGTAAAAGCGAAACAATAATTGTAAAAGTTCTCTAATTTCCATCTCTCAATGGCTTGTGCGGCTATAAACTTCTATTTATGCTTATTAATCCTGACCTAACCCTATACCAAATTAAGGGCCTCTGAATAAGCTTTCCAAGAAACTATCATATGCCTTAATTGGGCTTAAGATGAGTAAGTTAGGCCGATTTAAGTGAAAGAACACCATGAACTGCGTACTAATCCGCGCCATAGAACTTGGGACCCAATTTAGCCTTGATTTTAGCCTAATTTGACAATTCTTGTGACACCTGAAATTGTAGGTCTCTTCCTTATCTTTTTAGCGACAGCAAGATCACCAAAATCCGATATTTGTACCTCAAGTTATGCTCTGCGCAAGGCAACAATGTCAGGATGAGTAAAAAATCTGAAAATTAACAATGTTTAGCAATTAAGCCCAATTAAGCCCAATAATGTAAAAGCAAAAACAATGATTTTAAAAGTTGTCTTTTTTCCGTCTCTTTCTGGCTTGTGCGGCTGTAAATTGCTATTAATGCTTAATAATCCTGACCTAACCCTTGACCAAATTAAGGGCCTCTGAATAAGCTTTCCAACAAGGTGTCATTTGCCTTAATTGGGCTTAAGATGAGTAAGTTAGGCCCATTTAAGTGAAAAAACATCATGGACTGCGCACTGATATGCGCCAGAGAACTCGGGACCCAATTTATCCTTGATTTTGGCCTGATTTGACAATACTTGTGAAACCTGAATTTGTTGGTCTCTTCCTTCTATTTCTAGGGAGAGCAAGATCATCATAAACCGATATATGTAGCTCAAGTTATGCTCTGCGCAAGGCAACAAGGTCAGGATGAGTGAAAAATTCGAAAATTAACAATGTTTAGCAATTAATCCCAATTAAGCCCAGTAATGTAAAAGCAAAAACAATGATTGTAAAAGTTGTCTAATTTCCGTCTCTCTCTGGCTTGTGCGGCTGTAAACTTCTATTTATGCTTACTAATCCAGACCTAACCCTAGACCAAATTAAGGGCTTCTGAATAAGCTTTCAAAAAAGGTTTCATATGCCTTAATTGGGCTTAAGATGAGTAAGTTAGGCCCATTTTAGAGAAAGAACATCATGGACTGCGCACTGATCCGTGCCAGAGAACCTGGGACCCAATTTAGCCTTGATTTTGGCCTAATTTGACAATTCTTGTGAAACCTTAAATTGTAGGTCTCTTCCTTATCTTTCTAGGGACAGCATGATCACCAAAATCCGACATCTGTAGCATCCGATATCTGTAGCTCTAGTTATGCTTTGTGCAAGGCAACAAGGTCAGGATGTGTGAAAAATCCGAAAATTAAAAATGTTTATCAATTAAGCCCAATTAAACCCAATAATGTAAAAGCAAAACCAATGATTGTAAAAGTTGTCTAATTTCTGTCTCTATGGCTTGTGCGGCAGTAAACTTCTATTTAAGCACATTAATCATGACCTATCCCTAGACCAAATTAAGGGCCTCTGAATAAGCTTTCCAACAAGGTATCATATGCCATAATTAGGCTTAAGATGAGTAAGTTAGGCCATTTAAGAGAAGGAACATCATGCACTGCACACTGATCCGTGCCAGAGAACTCGGGAACCAATTTAGCCTTGATTTTGGCCTAATTTGACAATTCTTGTGAAACATGAAATTGTAGATCTCTTCCTTAGCTTCCTAGGGACAACAAGATCACCTAAATCCGATATCTGTAGCTCTAGTTATGTTCTGCGCAAGCCAACAAGGTCAGGATGAGTGAAAAATCCGAAAATTAATAATGTTTAGCAATTAAGCCCAGTAATGTAGAAGCAAAAACAATGATTGTAAAAGTTGTCTAATTTCCGTCTCTCTCAAGCTTGTGCGGCTGTAAAATGTTATTTATGCTTATTAATCCTGACCTAACCCTAGACCAAATTAAGGGCCTCATAATATGCTTTCCAACAAGGTATCATATGCCTTAATTAGGTTTAAGATGAGTAAGTTAGGCCCATTTAAGAGAAGGAACATCATGGATTGCGCACTGATCCACGCCAGAGAACACGGGACCCAATTTAGCCTTTATTTTGGCCTAATCTGACAATTCTTGTGAAACCTGAAATTGTAGGTCTCTTCCTTATCTTTCTAGGGACAGCAAGATCACCAAAGTCTGATATTTGTAGCTCTAGTTTTTCTCTGCGCAAGACAACAAGGTCAAGATGACTGAAAAATCCGAAAATTAATAATGTTTAGCAATTAAGCCCAATTAAGCCCAATAATTTAAAAGCAAAAATAATGATTGTAAAAGTTGTCTAATTTCCATCTCTCTCTTGCTTGTGAGGCTGTAAACTGCTATTTATGCTTATTAATCCTGACCTAACCCTAGATCAAATTAAGGTCTCTGAATAAGCTTTCCAACAAGGTATCATATGCCTTAAATGGCCTTAAGATGAGTAGGTTAGGCCCTTTTAAGTGAAGGAACATCATGGACTGCGCACTGATCCGTGCCAGAGAACTCGGGACCCAATTTCACCTTGATTTTGTCCTAATTTGACAATTCTTGTGAAACCTGAAATTGTAGGCCTCTTCCTTATCTTTCTAGGGACAGTAAGATCACCAAAATCCGATATATGTAGCGCTAGTTATGCTCTACGTAAGGCAACAAGGTCAGGATGAGTGAAATATCCGAAAATTAACAATGTTTAGCAATTAAGCCCAATAATGTAAAAGCAAAACAATAATTGTAAAAGTTGTCTAATTTCCGTCTCTCAATGGCTTGTGCGGCAATAAACTTCTATTTATGCTTATTAATGCCAACCTAACCCTAGACCAAATTAAGGGCCTCTGAATAAGCTTTCCAACTAAGTATCATATGCCTTAATTGGGCTTAAGATGAGTATGTTAGGCCCATTTAAGTGAAAGAACACCATGAACTGCGCCGATCCGCGCCATAGAACTTGGGACTCAATTTAGCCTTGATTTGCGTCTAATTTGACAATTCTTGCGAAACCTGAAATTGTAGGTCTCTTCCTTATCTTTTTAGGGACAGCCAGATAACCAAAGTCCGATATTTGTAGCTCTAGTTTTTCTCTGCGCAAGACAACAAGGTCAAGATGACTGAAAAATCCGAAAATTAATAATGTTTAGCAATTAAGCCCAATTAAGCCCAATAATGTAAAAAGCAAAAATAATGATTGTAAAAGTTGTCTAATGTCCATCTCTCTCTTGCTTGTGAGGCTGTATACTGCTATTTATGCTTATTAATCCTGACCTAACCCTAGACCAAATTAAGGGCCTCTGAATAAGCTTTCCAACAAGGTGTCATATGCCTTAATTGGGCTTAAGATGAGTAAGTTAGGCCCATTTAAGTGAAGGAACATCATGGATTGCGCACTGATCCGCCTCCGGGAAAACTCGGGACCCAATTTATCCTTGATTTTGCCCCGAAAATTTGACAATTCTTGTGAAACCAGAAATTGTAGGTCTCTCCCTTATCTTTCTAGGGACAACTAGATCATCAAAATCCGATATATGTAGCTCTAGTTATGCTCGCACAAGGCAACAAGGTCCGGATGAGTGAAAAATCCGAAAATTAACAATGTTTAGCAATTAAGCCAAGAATGTAAAAGCAAAAACAGTGATTGTAAAAGTTTTCTAATTTCCGTCTCTATCTGGCTTGTGCGGCTGTAAACTTCTATTAATGCATACAAATCCTGACCTAACCCTAGACCAAATTAAGGGCCTCATAATAAGCTTTCCAACAAGGAATCATATGCCTTAATTAGGCATAAGATGAGTAAGTTAGGCCCATTTTAGAGAAGGAACATCATGGATTGCGCTCTGATCCGCGCCAGAGAACTTGGGACCCAATTTAGCCTTTATATTGGCCTAATTTGACAATTCTTGTGAA
This sequence comes from Sophora flavescens, assembly GCA_030762895.1. NCBI lineage: Eukaryota > Viridiplantae > Streptophyta > Magnoliopsida > Fabales > Fabaceae > Sophora > Sophora flavescens. The sequence goes on from JAUPTC010001441.1 coordinate 17,400, forward strand.
ACTTGAAATTGTAGATCTCTTCCTTAGCTTTCTAGGGACAACAAGATCACCTAAATCCGATATATGTAGCTATAGTTATGCTCGCACAAGGCAACAAGGTCAGGATGACTGAAAAATCCGAAAAGTAACAAAGTTTAGAAATTAAGCACAATTAAGAGCAATAAAGTTTAAGCAAAAATAATCATTTGAAAGTTCTCTAATTTCCGTCTCTCTCAAGCTTGTGCGGCTGTAAACTATTATTTATGCTTATTAATCTTGACCTAACCCTAGACAAAATTAAGGGTCTCTGAATAAGCTTTCCAACAAGGTATCATATGCCTTAATTAGGCTTAAGATGAGTAAGTTAGGCCCATTTAAGAGAAGGAGCATCATGGACAACCCACTCGATCCACGCCGAGAACACGAGACCCAATTTAGCCTTTATTTTGGAATAATTTGATAATTCTTGTGAAACTATAAAATTGTAGGTCTCTTCCTTATTTTTGAACATCACTGGAGTCCGATATTTGTACTCTTTTTCTTTCAAGACAGTCAAGATGCCAAAATGCACTATGTTTAGAATTAACCCAATAATATAAAAGCAAAAGCAATGATTGTAAAAGTTGTCTAATTTCCGTCTGTCTCTGGCTTGTGGGGCTTTAAACTTCTATTTCTGCTTATTAATCTTGACCTAACCCTAGAACAAATTAACGGAGCTCCGAATAAGCTTTCCAACAAGGTATCATATGCCTTAATTGGGCTTAAGATGAGTAAGTTAGGCCCATTTAAGTGAAGGAACATCATGGACTTGCGCACTAATCCGCGCCGGAGAACTCGGGACCCAATTTAGCCTTCATTTTGGCTCTAATTTAACAATTCTTGTGAAACCTAACATTTTAGGTCTCTTCCTTATCTTTTTAGGGACAGCAAGATCACCAAAATTCGATATATGTAGCTCTAGTTATGCTCGTGCATGGCAACAAGGTCGGTATGAGTGAAAAATCCGAAAATTAACAATGTTTAGCAAATTAAGCCCAATAATATAAAAGCAAAAGCAATGATTGTAAAAAGTTGTCTAATTTTCCGTCTCCTCTCTGGCTTGTGCGGCTGTCAACTTCTATTTATGCTTATTAATCATGACGTAACCCTATAACAAATTAAGGGCCTTTGAATAGGCTTTCCAACAAGGTATCATATGCCTTAATTGGGCTTAATATTAGTAAGTTAGCCCCATTTAAGTGAAGGAACATCATGGACTGCGCACTGATCCGTGCTAGAGAACTCGGGATCCAATTTAGCCTTGATTTTAGCCTAATTTGACAATTCTTTGGAAACATGAAATTGTGGGTCTCTTCCTTATCTTTCTAGGGACAGCAAGATCACCAAAATCATGAAATCTGTAGCTCTAGTTATGCTCTGCGCAAGGCAACAGGTCAGGAAGAGTGAAAAATCCGAATATTAACAATGTTTAGCAATTAAGCCCAATTAAGCCCAATAATGTAAAACCAAAAACAATTATTGTAAAAGTTGTCTAATTTCCTTCTCTCTCTAGCTTGTGCGGCTGTAAACTGTTATTTATGCTTTTTAATCCCGACCTAACCCTAGACCAAATTAAGGGCCTCTGAATAAGCTTTTACATACAAGGTATCATATGCCTTAATTGGGCTTAGGATTAGTAAGTTAGGCCCATTTAAGTGAAGGAATATCATGGACTGTACACTGATCCGCGCCAGAGAACTCGGGACCCAATTTAGCCTTGATTTTGGAATAATTTGACAATTCTTGTGAACCTGAAATTGTAGGTCCCTTCCTTATCTTTCTAGGGACAGCAAGATCATCAAAATCCGATATCTGTAGCTCTAGTTATGCTCTGCACAAGGCAACAAGGTCAGGAAAAGTGAAATATCCGAAAATTAACAATGTTTAGCAATTATGCCCAATTAAGCCCAATAATGTAAAACCAAAAACAATGATTGTAAGAGTTGTCTAATTTCCTTCTCACTCGAGCTTGTGCGGCTGTTAAATTCTATTTATGCTCTTTAATCCCGACCTAACCCTAGACCAAATTAAGGGCCTCTGAATAAGCTTTCCAACAATGTATCATATTCCTTAATTGGGCTTAAGATTAGTAAGTTAGGCTCATTTAAGTGAAGGAATATCATGGACTGCGCACTGATCCGCGCCAGAGAACTCGGGACCCAATTTAGCCATGATTTTGGAATAATTTGACAATTCTTGTGAACCTGAAATTGTAGGTCCCTTCCTTTTCTTTCTAGGGACAGCAAGATCATCAAAATCCGATATCTGTAGCTCTAGTTATGCTCTGTACAAGGCAACAAGGTCAGGAAGAGTGAAAAATCCGAAAATTAACAATGTTTAGCAATTATGCCCAATAATGTAAAAGCAAAAACAATGATTGTAAAAGTTGTCTAATTTCCGTCTCTCTCTGGCTTGTGCGGCTGTAAACTGCTATTTTGGCTAATTAATCCTAACCTAGTCCTTGACCAAATTAAGGGCCTCTGAATAAGCTTTCCAACAAGGTATCATATGCCTTAATTGGGCATAAGATGAGTAAGTTAGGCCCATTTAAGTGAAGGAACATCATGGACGGCGCACTGATCCGCCCCAGAGTGCTCGGGACCCAATTTAGCCTTGATTTTGGTCTAATTTGACAATTTTAGTGAAACCGAAATTGTCGGTCTCTTCCTTCTCCTTCTATGGACTGCAAGATCACCAAAATCCGATATCTATAGCTCCAGTTATGCTCTGCGCAAGGCAACAAGGTCAAGATGAGAGAAAAATCTGAAAATTAACAATGTTTAGCAATTAAGCCCAATTAATGCCAATAATGTAAAAGTAAAAACAATGATTGTAGGTCACCCGAAATTGCAGGTCTTTTCCTTATCATTCTAGGGACAGCAAGATCACCAAAATCCGATATCTGTAACTCTAGTTATGCTCTGCGCAAGGCAACAAGGTCAGGAAGAGTGAAAAATTCGAAAATTAACAAAGTTTAGCAATTATGCCCAATTAAGCCCAATAATGTAAAACCAAAAACAATGATTGTAAAAGTTGTCTAATTTCCTTTTCTTTCTATCTTGTGCGGCTGTAAACTGCTATTTATGCTTTTTAATCATGACCTAACCCTAGACCAAATTAAGGGCCTCTGACTAAGCTTTCCAACAAGGTATCATATGCCTTAATTGAGCTTAAGATTAGAAAGTTAGGTCCATTTAAGTGAAGGAATATCATGGATGCGCACTAATCCGCGCCGCAGAGAACTCGGGACCCAATTTAGCCTTGATTTTGGAATAATTTGACAATTATAGTGAACCTGAAACTGTAGGTCCCTTCCTTATCTTTCTAGGGACAGCAAGATCACCAAAATCCGAAATCTGTAGCTCTAGTTATGCTCTGCACAAGGCAACAAGGTCAGGAAGAGTGAAAAATACGAAAATTAACAATGTTTAGCAATTATGCCCAATAATGTAAAAGCAAAAACAATGATTGTAAAAGTTGTCTAATTTCCGTCTCTCTCTGACTTGTGCGGTCAGAATCGCTATTTCTGCTTATTAATCCTAACCAAATCGTAGACCAAATTAAGGGCCTCTAAATAAGCTTTCCAAGAAGGTATCATATGCATCAATTTGGCTTAAGATTAGTAAGTTAGGCCCATTTTAGTGAAGGAACATCATGGACTGCATACTGATCCGCGCCAGAGAACTCGGGTCCCAATTTAGCCTTGATTTTGGCCTAATTTGACAATTATTGTGAAACCTGAAATTGTTGGTCTCTTCCTTATTGTTCTAGGGACAACAAGATCACCAAAATCCGAAATCTGTAGCTCTAGTTATGCTCTGCGCAAGGCAACAAGGTCAGGAAGAGTGAAAAATCCGAAAATTAACAATGTTTAGCAATTAAGCCCAATTAAGCCCAATAATGTAAAACCAAAAACAATGATTGTAAAAGTTGTCTAATTTCCTTCTCTCTCTAGCTTGTGCGGCTGTAAACTGCAATTTATGCTTTTTAATCCCGACCTGACCCTAGACCAAATTAAGGGCCTCTGAATAAGTTTTCCAACAAGGTATCATATGCCTTAATTGGGCTTAAGATTAGTAAGTTTGGCCCATTTAAGTGAAGGAATATCATGGACTGCGCACTGATCCGCGCCAGAGAACTCGGGACCCAATTTAGACTTGATTTTGGAATAATTTGATAATTCTTTGGAAATATAAAATTGTAGGTCTCTTCCTAACATCATGGACTGCACACTGATCCGCGCCAAATGCACTTGTTTGATCCCAATAATATAAAAGCAAAAGCAATGATTGTAAAAGTTGTCTAATTTCCGTCTGTCTCTGGCTTGTGGGGCTTTAAACTTCTATTTCTGCTTATTAATCTTGACCTAACCCTAGAACAAATTAACGGACTCTGAATAAGCTTTCCAACAAGGTATCATATGCCTTAATTGGGCTTAAGATGAGTAAGTTAGGCCCATTTAAGTGAAGGAACATTATGTACTGCGCACTAATCCGCGCCAGAGAACTCGGGACCCAATTTAGCCTTCATTTTGGTCTAATTTAACAATTCTTGTGAAACCTGACATTGTAGGTCTCTTCCTTATCTTTTTAGGGACAGCAAGATCACCAAAATTCGATATCTGTAGCTCTAGTTATACTCTGTACATGGCAACAGGACTGGTATGAGTGAAAAATCCGAAAATTAACAATGTTTAGCAATTAAGCCCAATAATATAAAAGCAAAAGCAATGATTGTAAAAGTTGTCTAATTTCCGTCTGTCTCTGGCTTGTGCGGCTGTCAACTTCTATTTATGCTTATTAATCATGACGTAACCCTATAACAAATTAAGGGCCTTTGAATAGGCTTTCCAACAAGGTATCATATGCCTTAATTGGGCTTAAGATTAGTAAGTTAGCCCCATTTAAGTGAAGGAACATCATGGACTGCGCACTGATCCGTGCTAGAGAACTCGGGATCCAATTTAGCCTTGATTTTAGCGTAATTTGATAATTCTTTGGAAATATGAAATTGTGGGTCTCTTCCTTATCTTTCTAGGGACAGCAAGATCACCAAAATCCGAAATCTGTAGCTCTAGTTATGCTCTGCGCAAGGCAACAGGTCAGGAAGAGTGAAAAATCCGAAAATTAACAATGTTTAGCAATTAAGCCCAATTAAGCCCAATAATGTAAAACCAAAAACAATTATTGTAAAAGTTGTCTAATTTCCTTCTCTCTCTAGCTTGTGCGGCTGTAAACTGTTATTTATGCTTTTTAATCCCGACCTAACCCTAGACCAAATTAAGGGCCTCTGAATAAGCTTTTACAAACAAGGTATCATATGCCTTAATTGGGCTTAGGATTAGTAAGTTAGGCCCATTTAAGTGAAGGAATATCATGGACTGTACACTGATCCGCGCCAGAGAACTCGATACCCAATTTAACCTTGATTTTGGAATAATTTGACAATTCTTGTGAACCTGAAATTGTAGGTCCCTTCCTTATCTTTCTAGGGACAGCAAGATCATCAAAATCCGATATCTGTAGCTCTAGTTATGCTCTGCAGAAGGCAACAAGGTCAGGCAGAGTGAAAAATCCGAAAATTAACAATGTTTAGCTATTATGCCCAATTAAGCCCAATAATGTAAAACCAAAAACAATGATTGTAAAAGTTCTCTAATTTCCTTCTCTCTCTAGCTTGTGCGGCTGTAAACTGCTCTTTATGCTTTTTAATCCCGACCTAACCCTAGACCAAATTAAGGGCCTCTGAATATGCTTTCCAACAAGGTATCATATGCCTTAACTGGGTTTAAGATTAGTAAGTTAGGCCCATTTAAGTGAAGGAATATCATGGACTGCGCACTGATCCGCGCCAGAGAACTCGGGACCCAATTTAGCCTTTATTTTCGAATAATTTGACAATTCTTGTGCACCTGAAATTGTAGGTCCCTTCCTTATCTTTCTAGGGATAGTAAGATCATCAAAATCCGATATCTGTAGCTCTAGTTATGCTCTGTACAAGGCAACAAGGTCAGGAAGTGTGAAAAATCCTAAAATTAACAATGTTTAGCAATTATGCCCAATAATGTAAAAGCAAAAACAATGATTGTACAAGTTGTCTAATTTCCATCTCTCTCTGGCTTGTGCGGCTGTAAACTGCTATTTTTGCTTATTAATCCTGACCTAGCCCTAGACCAAATTAAGGGCTTCTGAATAAGCTTTCCAACAAGGTATCATATCCCTTAATTGGGCTTAAGATTAGTAAGTTAGGCCCATTTAAGTGAAGGAATATCATGGACTGCGCACTGATCCGTGCCAGAGTACTCGGGACCCAATTTAGCCTTGATTTTGGTCTAATTTGACAATTCTTGTGAACCTGAAATTGTTGGTCCCTTCCTTATCTTTCTAGGGACAGCAAGATCACCAAAATCCGAAATCTGTAGCTCTAGTTATGCTCTACGCAAGGCAACAAGGTCGGGAAGCGTGAAAAATCCGAAAATAAACAATGTTTAGCAATTAAGCCCAATTAAGCCCAATAATGTAAAACCAAAAACAATGATTGTAAAAGTTGGGTAATTTCCTTCTCTCTCTAGCTTGTGCGGCTGTTAACTGCTCTTTATACTTTTTAATCCCGAACTAACCCTAGACCAAAGTAAGGGCCTCTGAATAAGCTTTCCAACAAGGTATCATATGCCTTAATTGGGCTTAAGATTAGTAAGTTAGGCCCATTTAATTGAAGGAATATCATGGATCACAAGATCGATCCGCGCCAGAGAACTCGGGACCCAATTTAGCCATGATTTTGGAATAATTTGACAATTCTTGTGAACCTGAAATTGTAGGTCCCTTCCTTATCTTTCTAGGGACAGCAAGATCACCCAAATCCGAAATCTGTAGCTCTAGTTATGCTCTGCGCAAGGCAACAAGGTTAGGAAGGGTGAAAAATCCGAAAATTAACAATGTTTAGCAATTATGCCCAATAATGTAAAACCAAAAACAATGATTGTAAAAGTTGTCTAATTTCCTTCTCTCTCTAGCTTGTGTCGCTGTAAACTGCTATTTATGCTTTTTAATCCCGACCTAACCCTAGACCAAATTAAGGGCCTCTGAATAAGCTTTCCTACAAGGTATCATATGCCTTAATTGGGCTTAAGATGAGTAAGTTAGGCCCATTTAAGTGAGGGAATATCATGGACTGCGCACTGATCCGGGCCAGAGAACTCAGGACCCAATTTAGCCTTGATTTTGGAATAATTTGACAATTCTTGTGAAACATGAAATTGTAGGTCCCTTCCTTATCTTTCTAGGGACAGCAAGATCACCAAAATCCGAAATCTGTAGCTCTAGTTATGCTCTGCGCAAGGCAACAAGCTCAGGAAGAGTGAAAAATCCGAAACATAACAATGTTTAGCAATTAAGCCCAATTAAGCCCAATAATGTAAAACCAAAAACAATGATTGTAAAAATTGTCTAATTTCCTTCTCTCTCTAGCTTGTTCGGCTGTAAACTGGTATTTATACTTTTTAATCCCAACCTAACAGTAGACCAAATTAAGGGCCTCTGAATAAGCTTTCCAACAAGGTATCATATGCCTTAATTGGGATT